>VLTN01000057.1:0-238012 GCA_008330645.1 Cafeteria roenbergensis
CTAACCTAACCTAACCGTGCGCGCTGGGCCGTCCGCTGGCTGTCGAGGCTGAACGAGGTCATCGCCAAGGGACTGGCGACCCAGCTGATCGGGCAGACGCAGTACCTGCGGCAGCAGGTGGAGCGTATGCGGTGAGCAGGGGCGGCTGTGTGGTGACTCGAGGCAGTGTGATGGCAGGGATCTGGGATTTGAGACCTGGGATTGTGGGTTTGGCGCGGTTTGTGACTCATCGGTGATGGAGTTGCTGGATTGGTGATTGGTGAGTCTGTGAATCGAGTGTGTGGCATGGTTTTGCGAGCTTTTGACCCCCCCCAACGATGTTCATTCAGCTGATCGGGCAGACGCAGTACCTGCGGCAGCAGGTGGAGCGTATGCGGTGAGCAGGGGCGGCTGAGTGGCGACTCGAGGCAGTGTGATGGGAGGGAGCTGGGATTTGAGACTTGGGATTGTGGGCTTCGCGCGGTTTGTGACTCATCGGTGATGGAGTTGCTGGATTGGTGATTGGTGAGTCTGTGAATCGAGTGTGTGGTATGGTTACGCGAGTTTTCGACCCCCCCCAACGATGTTCATTTCTTTTTTTTTTAACCTTGGACTCCATCACCGTGGGGCAGACGCGGAGCAGGTCGTCGAAGAGGCAGAAAGCGCTGTAGTCGGCAACGGTTGCCTCGGTGGTGCCTGCGATGAACTTGCCTCCGAGTCGGGCCGCCGCGTTGTTGAGGTGGGCAATCTTGCCCCCGTTGCGAGCGGAGGCGTCGGTGTGGGTTGCCGCAAACTCGGCGCACTTGCCCTCTTCGCAGCCCTCCGTATACACCAGCTTGAGGTAGGCCTGGCGCACGTCCTCGACGGCCTCAAGGAACATGTCCACCTGCGTCATCTCTGCCTCAGTGGCGCCACATGCACCGTGCTTGCGCCCGATGTGGCGCAGGATCGCTGCGAGGAGCGGGGCGCGCGCGTTGTCGCGGTCGGGAGAGGCGGGAAACGTGGGCGGGGGAGCCGTGGCGGAGAGCGCTGCTGCTGACACGGCGCGGGAAAGCGATGCGAGCTGCGGCTGCCTCTCCTGCGACCGTGGCGAAGGGAAGTCGACCTCACCGTTCATCTGCCCAAACTTGCCATCCTCGTCGGCGTATGCGGGCAGCTGCGTGAACGGCAGGCTGCCGTCGGCGATGCCCTCGGCCTTGATCTTGGGCCACGCGGCAAAGTCAACCACGTGGTTTTCAAAGTCCACGCCGAGGTCCGTGAGGGCAACCCGGATGGGCTCGCCCTTGCCGCGAATGGCAAAGTAGCGCACAACAGGCTTCGTGGCGGCGGGGGCAGCGGCCATGGCGGGGAGCAAACGCTTCCGGGGGCGAGCAAGTGTGCGCAAGGCCGCCGTCGCGCGTGCTCGGGCTTTGCAGAGCCAGGATGGGCGCGCCACTTGTTTGCAGCTGTGCCAACCGAGCGCAACTCTGGGGAGCTCGCCAAAAGCCGGCGATGCTCACCACGCGCGCTACCTCTCGAGCAGTTCTCGATGACGCAAAGGGCTGGGCTATGGGGCGACGCTGGCGCGTCTTGGCAGCTCGAGCGCGCTGCCGGGGCAGCCGGCATAGGTTAGGTCTGGCCTGCGGACTGACTACCATTCGTCCGCAGGACTGGTGGCCTGCGGAGCTTGCACCACAGAGGCCATGCTGTCGTGCACCAGCAAGCCGGCGCCGGGGGCTCGAGGAACAGCCCGGCGGAACGCCCTCCACCAGAGGGCAGCGGCTGCAAGGCCCACAGCACAGAGCGTGGCGCCGGCCGCTGCAGCGCCGATGGCAGCCCCGTCCACAGGGGTCGACCCGCCCGGAGCGCCGGCGCTGGCGCTCGCCGCGGGGCTCTGCTGCGCCGCCGTCGGCGAGGCAGAGGGCAGGGCCGGCGCTGGGCTGGCCGAGGCTGCGACGGCCGGGGCAACGCGCACAGCGACCAGGCGCGCTCCAGTCCCGCCCTCGCACCCGCTGAGGAGCACGGCCACAACGCCTGCACCCAAGTCCTGGATGTCGGCCTGGCGGCACGGCGGGCCCCCGAGCGGCAGCGATGCCGGCGCCGGGGCGGCCCGGCGTCCTGGCGGTGCGGTCGGGTCCAGCGTGAGGGTCAGAACCCCGTACTGCCACGGCACGGCTGGCGGATCCAAGTCCGGGCTGGGCTGCTCCCAGGTGGTGAGGGCGGCGACAGTGGTGAGCGGGGCCACGGGACCTTGTGCGAACACGGCGCGGAGGCTGGACACGTTTGCTGGCGCGCTCTGTCCAGCCGCGGCGGTGAGGTCTGCCCCGCAGGCCTCCCACAGGGGCTCCCCGTCGGCCGTCCGGAGCAGCGTGAGGCACGCGGACTTGCGACCCCACACGCAGCCCAGGGCGCTCATTGCAAAGGCGGACACGCCGCGCCCAGAGTCGGCGCTGGCCTGGATGGAGCCGTTGCAGGGCGGCCACAGCGCGCGGGTCCAAGGCAGGCGAGTGCTTGGCAGCACAGGAAGGTCCCCGGCCGTGGCCGCGAAGGCGAAGGCATTATGGTCCCTGAACCCCGCCGAGACGGCGACGCCGGCCAGGGCGTTGGGGCCCTCCGGCGCGTCCAGCACGGCGGCGTGGTCCGCGTCGCTCCCGAACGGCTGGCTTACGTAGGACAGGGCGGGGCCGAAGAGCTCCGGGGGGGACCACACCCCCCCCTGCCGCAGCACGGGGCTCACCGACAGCCCCGCGAGCAGGATGCGCAGTCCCAGGGAGGGCGCGACCTCCGACGCCCACTCGTTCTTGAACAAGGCCCCGCCGCGAGTCAGCCCTGCAAGCACGTTGACACCGTGTAGCGGCATGCTGCACGCGAGCGTGGTCTCTGACGCGGCGGCGGGTCCGGCGGTGCCGGTGCAGTTGAGCGACTGCCAACCCGCCTGTATCTGCGCCGGGCTGTACTGCACCGCGGTGGGCTCCTGGCGGTCGTCATCGGGCCACGTGACCAGAAACGCCAGGTCACCCGCGCCCATGAGCAACGTGAGGCCGTCGTCCTCTTCGGTGCGGCCCATGGGCCCGAGCAGCTTGAAATCGCCGCCCGGACCAATGGTCACGTTGGGGCGCTTGGGACAGGGGCCGCCGGTGGCAGCCTCGATGCAAGCAAGCGTGCCGCCAGGCTGGGCCGCAAACGCATGCCCTGTGGCGCGGTCGGCAACGACGAAGGCGCCGTTGAGAGCTGCGTGCAGCTGCACGTCGAACAGCAGTTGCGGTGCCGCAGCTTCCTGGGCTGCGGTGCTGCATTGCCCGGCGAGCATGGCCAACGAAAGGGCCACGCGGAGTGCTTGCAAACAGTGCTTGTGCCAGGGCATGGAGCCCTGGCGCCGCCGCGCGCTGGCCGGGATCAATTCGGCGAAGGCAAGTGCAAGCCTCGCGCTGACGGTCTTGTGCGAAAGCAGCTCTGCCAGCGGGCCAAGTTGCTGTCAGGTGTCGGGGCCGGGGCCGGTGGCGTCAGGACCAGGGAGGAGGGTCGGGGGGGGGGAAGGGGTTGGCCCGACCAAGGCCGTCGCCTGAGCAGTGGTTCTGGCCGGCTCGCGGGCCGCTGTCGGAGCGCGTCGGTCGCACACGCGCTGCGGGTTTATCTCGGTCGAGTATTGCAGCAGCTCGCCAGCCTTAACGTCGGCGGCCTGCCTCCAGCGCCCTGGCCGCGAGGCGGTGTGCCTTGTTCTGGGACCGCGGCACCCACTGCACAGATGTCCTGCAGCCAGCTGCCTCCAGGGCGACCGCGGCGTCCATGGCCAGCCGCTTCGGCGAGTGAGCTTGGCTGCCGTCACAAGGCGCAACGGAAGCCGGCATGGTCGCGACTGCGGCGCATTGGGGCAGGGCGGGGAGCGGGGGCAACGGGGGGCGGGGAGGCGGGCAGAAACGTTGCGGCTGCCAGCAGAGGGGGGCGCGCGCAGCCGCTGTTGTGCGTGCGTACGCATGGCGGCTTTCCCGGCACCTCGCCCACTCACGCCCCCCCTCCCCCGGCGGCAGTCGCACGGCTGGCAACCGCTCCGAGCTGGACGCGCAAATGCCAAACTATGGAAGCAACCGGAGTGTGGTTGCCCGCGGCAATGTCAGGGAGCCAGGGGGACCATCCGCGCTCGAGTCGCTGTAGCGGGCTCACGCTGCTTGGCAACGCTCTTGCTGTCCGTGAAGAGCACGAGGGACCCCAGCTCCAGCTGGCGAGCCAGCCGCATGCCCTCTGCTGCTGCAAGCCACTCGGCGCACGTTGATCCGCGGACGGCCTGCACTGGGCGGCGCAAGCGCAGGTGCAAGCCCGACGCTGCGCAGTCTAGTGCGACCCCGACGGCGCACCTCCACAGGCCCAACGCTGTGCCGTCTTGCGACCCCGCGGCGCCGTCAACGTACATGACCGCCGTCTCGCGGCCAGGTCCGGCGCTGGACGCGCAGCGCGACGCCGCTTGCGCCTGCGACGCGAGTGATGGCAGCCTTGTCCGCAGCGAGTACACGCAGGCGACGGCCCCGGACCGGAGCATGGCGCGGGGCGGGTGTGTGCCTCAGGGCCCGCAAAGCTCTCGCGGCCAGCACACGCCGGAACGCGCAGTCGCGCGATTGGCTTGCCGTCGCGCCCGACCCGGCTGCAGAGCCCGCACCCGCCGCTGCCGACAAGCGAGGCGGCCGAGCAACTGGCCGAGCGGCGCCGGGACCAAGCCGGACGCCGCGCCCGCGGCCGCCACACCTGCAGCACAGCAGTCGCGGAGGCCGAGCCGCGCCTGTCCCGCAATGGACCCCAACGCCCCAGCGTTCGACCCCGACGCGGCCGAGTTTGTTCCGGACGGCTATGACTTCGCCCCCGCGCCGGCGCCGGTTGCGGCCGCCCCTGCGCCCGCCCCAGGTGAGCGCTACGTCCCCGACCCGTCGCATCGGGCTTGACCGTGCCTCCTCCCCGGCCAAAGCGCGTGGCTTGCTGCGGGGCTGTCTCATTCGCGAAGCCGGGGGCGTCGGAACGGAATTGCCTGTTCCAGCGCCGCCAGGAGGCCAGTTTGCACGCCACCGGAGGAAAACACCAAGCCGTGCACGGCAGCCGGCTGGGAGGGCAGGCCGCGGAGCGCATCGGAGCGCGGACTTGTTCTGAGCAAGTCCGTCCTGCCCGCTGGGCGTGGGCAAGCGCGGCAGTGCTTGTCGGACGCCTTTTTTTGGTGGTGGTGCGCTTTGCGGTGTGCCTTTTTCCTCTGTGCCCCTCGTGCAAGCCTCGCGGGCGCATCCCCCCAACCCTCACCTACCTTGGTTTGCCCCCCGCATCTCCTGTGTGGGCGCCCGCAGCTGCTGGCGGTCTCTTTGCGGCGAGCCTTGCTGGCAAGCCCGCGACGGTAGACCCGCGTGAGTTTGCGCTGCTCTCCGCCGAGCCGGCCTCGAGCGCGCACGTCGGCCCTGAAGCTGGGTTCATCCTTGCCCCGCCTTGACTGCTGCCGTGTCTGCCCCCTGTGAGGTCGCTTCCGGCTTTTCCGCCGCAGACGCTGCCCGACTCGCGGCCATGGCCGCCGAGTTCTCCAAGCCGGCACCGGCGCCTGCGCCTGCAGCTGCGGCGCCAGCGCCCGCCGCCGCTGCCCCGGCCCCTGCACCGACCCCGGCCCCGGCCCCTGCCCCGACCCCGGCCCCAGCACCGGCCCCAGCCCCCAAGCCTGCGGCGGCCGCTCCCGCCCCGGCGCCCGCCGCCGCTGCCGCTGCCGCTGCCTCGTCCGCCGCGGACGCCGACGAGACGTCCAGCAGCCTCACTAAGGAGGAGGTTGACGCCAAGCTCGCCGAGTGCGACCCGCGCGACCACGTGAACGTGGTGTTCATGGGCCACGTTGACGCCGGCAAGAGCACGCTCTCAGGCAACATCCTCTACCTCACGGGCATGGTCGACCAGCGCACCATCGACAAGTTCACGCGCGAGGCCAAGGCCAAGAACCGCGAGTCGTGGTTCCTCGCCTACATCATGGACACCGACGAGCAGGAGCGCGAGAAGGGCAAGACTGTCGAGGTGGGCCGAGCCCCCTTTGAGACGGAGAACCGCCGCTTCACGGTGCTGGACGCGCCCGGGCACAAGAGCTTCGTGCCCAACATGATCCAGGGGGCCTCCCAGGCCGACATCGGGGTGCTGGTCATCTCGGCCCGCAAGGGCGAGTTCGAGGCCGGCTTCGACAAGGGCGGCCAGACGCGCGAGCACGCCCAGCTGGCCAAAACGCTCGGCGTGAAGGAGCTCATCGTGGCGGTGAACAAGATGGACGACCCCACCGTGGAGTGGGGCGAGGAGCGCTTCGACGAGATCAAGACGGCCCTGGCCCCCTTCCTCAAGCAGTCGGGCTTCAGCAAGAAGCGCATCCGCTACATCCCCATCAGCGGCCTCACCGGCGCCAACGTGAAGGAGCCGCTCGCCGCCGGGGTGGCCGACTGGTTCAGCGGCCCCACGCTGCTCCAGGCCTTCGAGGACGTGAAGATCCCGGGCCGCGACCCGTACAGCGCCCTTCGCATGCCCATTCTGGACCGCTTCAACGAGCGCGGCACCATCGCCATGGGCAAGGTAGAGGCGGGCATCCTCTTCGAGGGCCAGCGCATCATGGTCATGCCCCTGCGTGAGCGCTGCCGCGTGGACAAGATCTTCCTGGACGACGAGACGGAGATCTCCGTGGCCAAGCCCGGCGAGAACGTCCGCGTGCGCCTCAAGGGCGTCACCGACGACGACGTCATGAAGGGGTACGTGCTCTGCGAGCCCCACGCCCCCGTGCACGCGGTGACCAAGTTCCAGGCCCAGCTGATGCTCTCCAACCTCGACCACAAGGGCATCTTCACGGCCGGGTACAAGGCCATCATGCACGTCCACACGGCTGACGAGGAGGTCACCTGCGACAAGATCATCGCGGAGCTGAACAAGAAGACTGGCGAGGTCAAGGGCCGCGTCAGGTTCGTCCGCGACGGCGACCTCTGCACCGCCGTCCTCTCGCTCACCCGCCGCACGTGCCTGGAAAAGTACGACGACCTCCAGCAGCTCGGCCGCTTCACCCTGCGCGACGAGGGCCGCACCATCGCCGTCGGCAAGGTCATTGGGCTCCCCAAGAGCGAGCTCGAGGGATAAGCGCCGCTAACCGCCCCGCCGTCGCTCCCGCGCGACTGGACGTCGCGCCAATGGCCACTCAGCACCACGGCGTCGCTTTCGCGCCGTGGCCGTGGTCCCGCCACCATGTAAATGCGCCACGGCCCCTTGCAGCTCTTGGCCGCCGCTTCTTCTGGCCGCCGGCGCTTCGCCTCCCCCCCGCTCCCTCCTCTCAGACCATCAGCCTTGCGTGTTCACTTTGGCAGCGGGCCAACAGTTCGCCTGCCGCACTTTCCCTGCAGCCCGCCTGCCACTCGCATCCGCCAGCTGAGCAAGCGACCGGCCTTCCGAGCACTCACGCAAGCGGTGCTTTCCGTGCCGGGTGTAGCGGTGCGTGCCCACCGTGCAACGCTCTGCCGGTGGCACTGCCATCGGCTGGATTGTGCGCCCGAGATCGCACCGGGGTTGTTGCTTCAATGCGTGCCGCCCAATTCTGAGCGGCAGAGGCCTCAGAAGGTCTTGTGAACCGAATGCAACGCGCGAGCAGGTTGTGATGCATTCAGCGACGGGAATGCACGCACGGCAAAGGGGATTCGCAGGCGGCCAGGCCGAACGCGGTGCTCTGGTTTCAAGCAAGGCAACGAGGCTTTGTTTCACCCCTCCAGCGAACCAAGTTCTGTGTTGAGTTGTCCTGAGCTTCCCCCAGCTCCGATGCACGCGGCAGCAGACAAATCCCACGAAGCATGGGGGGTCCTGCATGTTGCGCCAGGGTACACCAACCCAAGCTAGCGTGCCACGCGAAGGCTCGCCGGCAACTCAAGTCCGATTGGTTCAATCGGCGAGCAACGCTCTCACAGACAGAGTCTTCGTGCGGCTAGGTCGGGTGTTGCGCTGCTTTGGCCACGGGTTGCTCTTCGAGCCGAAGGAGGTTGCGCGACACTCGCCGAGTTTGCGCGGAACACTGCATCATAGGGGCGAAAAACTCGTGTCCCCATTCCACACACTCGACTCACAAGCTCATCAAAACCAGTCCACCAAATCCATCAAGACGTTTGCGCGGCATGCATTTCTCAGGTGGGAGGCCTGCGTGTTTTCCAAATGGCTGTCCAATCGACGAAATTTGCTATCCAAGCCAGCGCCACCTCCCGGCCGGGGAGGTGTGTGCGGTCATTGCCCATAGCCGACGATGCGGCCAGCCACGTTCCGCTGCCGTGGCCCATGAGCACAAGCACGAAGCGAGGCCCCGCCTTTTTTTCGCGCGTGGTTGTGTGAAAATGAGGCATGGGCCGGGGGAGTGCGATGCCGAACAGGGTCCGCAGCTGCGGCGTTTCGAGACACACACGCTCACACAAATGCACTCACAGCCTTCAGCTGCAGCTGCAGCTGCGGCTGCGACAGCGACGGGAGCGCAGGGAGGCAAGCCGGCAACCATCGGCAGCGGGTGGGTTGCGCAGGTCAGTCAAAGAACTCGTCCTCGTCGATAGCATCGGCGGCTGCGGTTGCCATGGCCGCGCCACCAGCAGAGGCGGCAGCTGCAAATGCCCCGGCGAGCTGCCCGACTGCGCCGCCGCTGCTGGCCGCCCCGCCCGTGGAGGCCTCGAAGCGGGCCTTGGAGTCAAGGTACTGCTGGAGCTGAGCACGGGTCACAGAGGCCTTGGAGGCTGCCCTTGCGCGCTGGAAGCAGTTGACGTTCATGGCCCAGTCGGCGGTGGCCGCCTTGGCCGCCTTGAGGGCCTTCTTGCCCTTGCCGCCGGCGGCGTGGAAGACCTCCATGACGCGCACGAGGCGCTCGCGCACGGAGATCTTGATGGCCATTTGGCAGAGCCCCGCGATGTCGGAGCCGGTGAAGCCGTCGCAGCTGTCGGAGATGGCGTCCACGTCGACGTCGCGGGCGACGATGGACTTGCGGAGGACGGCCTTGAAGATGGACCGGCGGGCCTCAGGGTCGGGCATGGGCACGAAGATGAGCTGGTCGAGGCGGCCGGGGCGGCGCAGCGCCGGGTCGATGGCGTCGGGGAGGTTGGTGGCGCCCACCACGAAGACGGACTTGCGCTCGATCACGCCGTCCAGCTCGGTGAGGAGCTGGTTGACGATGCGGTCGTGCACTCCGCCGGCGGAGGAGGCGCCCCAGCCGCCGCGGGTGCGGGCGATGGAGTCGAGCTCGTCGAAGAAGAGGATGGCTGGGGCGGCCTGGCGGGCCTTGTTGAAGATGTCGCGAACGTTCTCCTCGGACTCGCCGAACCACTTGGTCATGAGCTGGGGGCCCTTGATGGAGATGAAGTTCACGCCGCACTCGTTGGCCATGGCCTTGGCGATGAGCGTCTTGCCGCAGCCAGGGGGCCCGTACATGAGGGCGCCGGCGGGGGGGCTGAGGCCCATCTGTTTGAACATGGCGGGGTACTTGACGGGCATCTCCACCATGTCGCGCATGGCCTTCTTGACCTCGTTCAGGCCGCCGATGTCGCGGAAGCGCGTGGAGGGGCGCTCGATGGCCACCTCGCGCATGGTGGAGGCGGTGGTCATGTCCAGCGCGGCCATAAAGTCGCTCTGCACGATGCGCATCTGGTCCAGCCACTCGGCGGGAATGTCGTCCTCGTCAAAGTCGAGGAGCATCATGGCCGACGAGTCGGGCTCCAGGCCGAAGGTCTCCTCCTCCTCCTCCTCCTCCTCCTGTTCTTTGCCCTCGGGCGCAGCGGCGGCGGCGGCGGCGTCGCCGCCCGCCGCGGCCGCCGCCGCGGCCGCCGCCGCGTCTGCCTCAGCGTGAGCCCGCTTGGCGTCCGCCGCCGCGGCCGCCACCTTGGACGTGGTCTCGCGCTCGGCCTCAGCCTGCTCGGGGTCGGCGCGCAGCATCTCGCGGACGCAGTTGACGGCCGCCTTCATGCACACGGAGGCGAGGTCGGCGCCCACGTACCCGTGGGTGACCTCGGCCACGGCCCAGAGGTCGACCTTGTCGATGGGGTCCTCGAGCTCGAGGCGCATGCGGCGGGTGAGCTTGGAGAGGATGTCGAAGCGGGCCTCGCGGGAGGGGGCGGGGATGAGGATCTCGGTGTCGAAGCGGCCGGAGCGGCGGACGGCCGGGTCGAGGACGTTGGGCCTGTTGGTGGTCGCGATGACCATGACCCTGTCGGAGGTGCCCATGCCATCCATCTCCGTGAGGAGGGCGGTGACAATCTGTTTGGCCTCGTCGCTCTTGGCGCGCTCGCGGCTGGGCGCGATGGAGTCCACCTCGTCCATGAAGATGAGGCACGCGCCCTCCTCGGAGGCGATCTTACGCGCCTCGCCGAAGACGGACTCGAGGCCCTTGGCGCCGTCGCCGGCGACGATGGAGGGGCCGTTGATGACGAGCATGCGGACGCCCGTCTCGTTCTCGAGCGCCTTGGCGATCATTGTCTTGCCGGTGCCGGGGGGCCCGTGGAGGAGCACGCCCGAGGGCGGCCTGACCCCCATGGTGGTGAAGAGGACGGGGTGCTTGAGGGGCAGCTCCACCACCTGCCTGATGCGGCGCACCTCCTCGTCCAGCCCGCCGATGTCGTCCCAGCCGATGGCGTTGAGCTGGTCCTCGCCCTGCGCCATGGGGATGGCGTCGAGCATCACGAGCTTGGTGGCGGCGGCGCCCTCCCCGGCGGGCACCACGCGGCCGTAGTCGCTGCCGTCCGGCGCCTCCACGTCCATGATCTTGCACCAGATGTCCTTCCCCGCGCCCTTGCAGCGGATGAGGTCGTGCTTGCGGACCACGCGGCGCTGGCCCGTGACCTCCTCGTGGGTGGTGGGGTGCGTCCAGGCTTCCGGCCGGAAGTACGGCAGCACGAACGTGTACCCGATGTCGCCGGTCAGGCCCTTGATGTACTCCTCGATGGGGGCGATGGCCACCTCGGTGAGGTCTCCGGGGTTGGCCGTCTCCAACGTGACGTAGTCGGAGGGGGACACTCCCAGGTTGCGGCGCTGCGCGTCGTTGATTGCCACCACGTTGTCGGGGTGGGAGTCGTTGGGCGCAACCAGAAGCACGGTCTCGCGGCCCTTGCGCGCAATGATCCGCACGTAGTCGCCCTCGAAGAGCTCCAGCTTGTCGATCGTGGCCGCGTTCATCTCCACCACGCTGGACGCGCGCGGGTCGTCCACGTGCCGCTCCATCACGGCCACCACTGCGAGCGCGCGCGGGCCAAAACGTGTCGGGGGGAAAGAGGAAACACGGGTGGGTGCCCGGCCAGTGGGTGCAGGCCCCATGGGGGCGCGGCGGGCGACGGAATGCGGGGCGCGGTTCGCTGCAGAGCGCGCGCGGTCAAGGCTCCCCGCGCCGCGCAGCGCCACCAACGCGGCCCCAGGCCGCGCCCCACCACCAGTCCCGAGGAGATGTCCCCCCCCCCCGCCCCGGCACGCGGCGACTCGGGACGCCGGCCGCCCGGCTGCCGGGCGCCGCAAATTCTCTCAGGCCGCGCAAACTGCCTCCGCCACGAGTCAATCCACTGCTGGTTCGGCAGGCACATGGCACCGCCTCGTGCACTGGCGCCGGGGAGGTGCCGTGCGCGCCCCTGGAATCGGCGGGCACTCCCGGCTCCGCCGAGCGGCGGGGCCGTGGGGGCAGGGCCTGTCGGGCCAGCACTCGGCGCGGCCGCGAGCGGGAGCGGCGAGGGATCCGTGCAGAGTGTCAGTCTGCTGCCGGCAGGGCGCGCGGCCCGGGCTCACTGAGTTTGGTGTCACCTCCTGCGGCTGCCATGGCTTCTGAGCTCGGCGTCCGCGGCCTGCTGGCGCGCGATCGCGGCAGAGTGCAGCGCGGCGGCGCGACCGCACTCAGCCAGCGCTCCCGACTCCTTGGAAAGCTCGGCTCTGCAGAGTTCGCCGGTGAACCGAGCAACGCGCGGCGATCCGCCTTGGTGTCGAGCCCCTTTTCGCGGCCGGCCCCTCCCGCGCCCTGGCCCCCGGGACACTCCCAGCCCGCAGCTCGCCCGAGCCGCCCCGCTTCTTGTCATGGCCGCCGCCTCCGCGATCAAGGTGAGTCGCGCTTAACCCCCCCCGTCACGTGCGCGGGCGAGCGAGGCGCGCACGCGGCCCGCAAGGTGCCAAAGTTCGCAGCGTTTTCGAACCCGAGCGGCCTGCTCGCCGCGGCCGGTGGCCGCCGCCCCGGACCGGGCCCCCGTGCCAAGCGGGCGCCAGACCGCTCGCAGCACGACGCCTGGGCCGTGGCGCGCCTGGGCTCCACTGTGCCGCCCTGTGGCCCTGAGTTGCGGCTTGCCACTCGCAGACCGAGGACGACATTCTGCTCGAGTACGAGGAGACTGAGGAGGCTCCCGCCGGCGCCGCCGCGGCCGCCGCCGCCTCGTCTGGCGCCGACGCCGAAACCAAGTGCGTCTCCCGGCTGCACTCGTGAAAGCCGCCTCCCCGCTTCGCGGCGGCAGCACCGAATGAACACAACGGGCCCCGCGCAAAACTGCTTGGTTCCAACGACGGCGGCTCGAGGCCATCGCCCTGGCGCGCCCCGGGGCTTTCAGCCTGCGCCGAGCGACCTGTCGCCCCCTTGGCGCTGCTCCCGGCTGACCCGGCCGCTGCCGGGGGCGCGCGGGGGCAAGGGCCGACGCTCTTGCGGTCGCCTCCGGCCAGGGAGGACGGCTCTTGTCTCTGTCGGACCTGTGGCCGTCGTCGCGGCCCCGCTGCCGCTCGCCGTTTCGGCGGACGCGAGGCACACTCCTTCGGACAAAAGAGTCGTCCCGCCTCGCGGGTGCGGGCGCGGGTGCAGGCGCTGGTGCCCCCCGCTGCGTCGTCTTGAGCCGGAGCCGCCGTCGCCTCCGCCGCGGTGGGCCGCAAGCACCCCCACGCTGGCCGTCCCTGTCTTGGCATGTTGTCAGTCATCCTTTCTCCCTTTTCTCTCTCTCTGTCTCTCTGTCCCCCTGTTCCTCTGTCCCTGCCCCCCCCGCTCTCCCCCGCTCTCTCCCGCCTCCCCCCCCCGCTCTCCGTCCTCCCCTCTCGTCGGCCTTGCCCTCCCCCTCCACCGTGCCTGCGCGCCGGACCACACTCACGCCTTTCGCCGCCGGGGATCCGCAGGGGGGACTACGCAGGTGTGCACGCCGCCGAGTTCAAGGACTTCATCCTCAAGCCCGAGGTCCTCCGCGCCATCGCCGACGCCGGCTTCGAGCACCCCTCCGAAGTGCAAAACCAGGCCATCCCCCACGCCCTCTCCGGCATGGACGTGCTCTGCCAGGCGCGCTCCGGCATGGGCAAGACGGCCGTGTTCGTGCTGTCCACCCTGAACCAGCTCCAGCCCAAGGACAAGCAGGTCTCCGTGATCGTGCTCTGCCACACCCGCGAGATGGCCTTCCAGATCGGGCTCGAGTACCAGCGCTTCGCCAAGTTCCTCCCCGCCGTCAAGTCCGCCGTGCTCTTCGGCGGCGTGCCGCGCCAGAACCACATCGAGCTCCTCAAGGCCACCCCGCCGCACATCGTCGTCGGCACCCCGGGCCGCGTCATGGACATGATCGAGGAGGGCGTGCTTGACGTCTCGGCCGTCAAGTTCTTCGTCCTCGACGAGTGCGACAAGATGCTCGAGGCGGTCGACATGCGCCGCCAGGTCATGAAGGTCTTCATGAAGACGCCCCCCCAGAAGCAGGTGATGATGTACTCGGCCACCATCGACGACAAGATCAGGCCCATCTGCCACAAGTTCCTCCAGGACGTGAGCCTTGTCTTCCCCGCGCACTCTTCAGCGGCCCGCTGCCCCCTCCCGCAACGGGCCTGCCCGTCGGCCCCAGCGCGACTGCAGCCCGTTGGCCCCCCGCTCGCTCGCTCGCTCGCTGCGCCAGCCCAGGGGGGCCCGTGGCCGTGCCGCGGCTGCCCGCGGCGCCGTGCTGCGCGTCGCCTCCCGCTCTTGCCGCGCCCTCGCCTCGACCTCCGCCAGCCAAGCCCGCCCCGACTGTGCCCGCCCCGCAGCCGCACGAGATCCGCGTGGAGGACGGCAAGCTGACCCTGCACGGCCTGCAGCAGTACTTCGTCGAGCTGCCCGCGGAGAAGAAGAACCGCAAGCTCACCAACCTCCTCGACAACCTGGACTTCAACCAGGTCATCATCTTCGTGTCCTCCGTGGCCCGCTGCGAGGAGCTCAACAGGCTGCTCGTGGACAGCAACTTCCCCTCCATGGCCATCCACGGCCGCATGCCCCAGAAGGACCGCGTGAGCCAGTACACGGCCTTCAAGAAGAACGACAGCCGCATCCTCGTCACCACCAACCTCTTCGGCCGCGGCATCGACATCGAGCGCGTGAACATTGTCATCAACTACGACTTCCCCGCTGACGACGAGCGCTCCGGCGCTCACGCTGCCGACACCTACCTGCACCGCGTCGGCCGCGCCGGCCGCTTCGGCACCAAGGGCCTCGCCATCTCCTTCGTCACCACTGACGAGGACAAGGCCGCGCTCGCCGACGTGCAGGCTCGTTTTGCCGTGGAGATCCCAGCTCTCCCGGACACCATCGACACCAAGACGTACATGTGAAGACTGTGTGCCAGCCGCCGCGCGCCACGCAAGCCTCTTCCCCTCTTCTCGCCACACCTTCCCCCACCCCCCCCCCCCTCCCTCCTGTTTTGCACCGTGCGCGCCCACTCTTGTCACACGGCACGCGCTCCTCATGCCAGCAACGCCCGCGGCCTCCGTCGCTGCCTACGCTTGGGGCACTCCGCGGCGCATTTCAATCGCGCTTTGGGGCACTCCGCGCCGCAACACCAAGCACGGGGTATCGCGCACACCAAGCGGCGTCCACTAGAGTACTGTCCCCCTCTCGTTGCTGCCATCAGCTGATTGCAGCGGGGAGGGGCCTGAGGCGGCAGCGCGCGCCCGCGCCTCGCCACTCGCAGGCTGAATTCTTCGCGGAACCCAATATGCTGCAGAGCTGCTCTGCCGGCAGATGCGCCCGCGCGGATGACAACGCAGAGCCGCCGGACCGCCGCCCGAATCGCACTCCCCAAAAAGCAAAGCAGCAAGCAGCAATGGTGAGCTCCGCCCGCGCCCCAGCGGCGGCTTCCGGCAGCCATCGTTGCCCCGGCAGCCCGCGCGTGAACCCCGCGCCGCCGGGAGGCGGGCAGGACGGGAGTGCCGCGCGAGTGGCACTTGCCTGCGGAAGGACTTGGCGCGCGAGGATCGCAACGCCCCCTCGCCCCCGCGCCGGCCCGGGCCGCCTCCAGCTGCCCCGCACTCCAGCCCCACGCGCCCTGCTCGGCGCCGGGGAGGGGGGAGGGGCAGGATAGGGCGCAAGGCGGAGGTCCGACCGCCGGCGAGGCTGGTGTCATCCGGGCCGATGCTTTGCTTGAAGCTGGCGCGATCTTTGGAGTTGCTCGGTTTCCAAACCCCACGTGTCCCCGCCCGCGCGGCCTGTCCCCACCCCCCCCCCTTCCCGCGCCATCCCACGCCCTCCTCCCCTTCCCCTGCAATCTGGTTCGACGTTCTCCGCGCAGGCCGACGAAGATGTGCAGCCTCTGGTGGTGGACAACGGGTCCGGCATGTGCAAGGCCGGCTTCTCCGGCGACGACGCCCCCCGCGCCGTCTTCCCCTCCATCGTGGGCCGCCCGCGCCACCAGGGCGTGATGGTCGGCATGGACCAGAAGGATGCCTATGTGGGCGACGAGGCGCAGTCCAAGCGCGGCGTGCTCACCCTCAAGTACCCCATCGAGCACGGCATCGTGACCAACTGGGACGACATGGAGAAGATCTGGCACCACACCTTCTACAACGAGCTCCGCGTCGCGCCCGAGGAGCACCCGGTCCTCCTCACCGAGGCCCCGCGCAACCCCAAGTCCAACCGCGAGCGCATGACCCAGATCATGTTCGAGACCTTCAACGTGCCCGCCATGTACGTGAACATCCAGGCCGTGCTCTCCCTGTACGCCTCCGGCCGCACCACCGGTGCCGTGCTTGACTCCGGCGACGGCGTGACCCACACCGTGCCCATCTACGAGGGCTACGCCCTCCCCCACGCCATCAAGCGCATCGACCTCGCCGGCCGGGACCTCACCGAGCACATGATGAAGCTCCTCACCGAGCGCGGCCACTCCTTCACCACGACCGCCGAGCGCGAGATCGTGCGTGACATCAAGGAGCGCCTCACCTACGTCGCCCTCGACTTCGACGCCGAGATGGCCACCGCCGCCGACAGCTCCGAGCTCGAGAAGACGTACGAGCTCCCGGACGGCAACACCGTGACCATCGGCAACGAGCGCTTCCGCTGCCCCGAGGCCCTCTTCCAGCCGTCTCAGCTCGGCAAGGAGGCCGAGGGCATCCACAAGGCTACCTTCGACACCATCATGTCGTGCGACGTGGACATCCGCAAGGACCTCTACGCCAACATCGTGCTGTCCGGCGGCACCACCATGTACCCCGGCATCGCCGAGCGCCTCACCAAGGAGGTGACCGCCCTTGCCCCGCCCACCATGAAGATCAAGGTGGTCGCTCCCCCCGAGCGCAAGTACTCCGTCTGGATCGGCGGCTCCATCCTCTCGTCCCTCTCCACCTTCCAGCAGATGTGGATCTCCAAGGAGGAGTACGAGGAGGCCGGCCCCAGCATCGTGCACCGCAAGTGCTTCTGAGCGCATCGCTGCACAGCTGTCGCGTGCGCGAGCACGCGGGGATGTGTCGTAGCCGCTGAGCCCCGGGTGCGTCGTCAATCAAGCACTGGAAGCGGACCGGTTAGAGGGCTCCAGACTGAGGCAGGAGGGGTGGAGGCGCGGGATCCGTCCCGCGCCCCTTCCCCCTCCCGTTCCCAGCTGGCGCTTGCCCGCCGCACTGCGCTGCCAAGCTGGCAGAAGCAGCGCAGCAGTCGGCAGGCACAGGTGGCGCTTCGGCGCCCCTGCCTCCCGCGCTTTGCAGTGTGAATGAGTGACGATGTGATTCCTGTGGGATCTATCAACCAGCGACCACGACGACTGCGCATGCCTCAATCTCTCGAGCACACGCAACGCCATATCATCAAGTATCCAACACGCTGAAATTTGTGCGCGTGCATATTATGGTACCGCGGCCGGGGGTGAGCGTTCCGTTCGTGCAAGGCGTTGCTGGCCGAGCCAACGATTGCGAAGCACGGTGTGCCCCCGGCCAGCGCTGGCACGCATGGTTGCCAGGCACAGACATGCGCCTTCGCCGCAAGCGCCTGCGGGCCTTGGCCCTCGTCACCCTGTCGCGGAGACGGCCGCTCCGTCGCCGCTGGGCCGCCTGACCGTGCCGTCGGCCCGCAGCGGAATGAGCCTCCCCGCCGACGTCTGCTGCACGATGACCGCCCATCGCCGCTCCACCTGCTGCTGGAACGTCGCGTCGGCCGACGCAGGGGGGCCGCCGCTCCTCCGAGCCTGCCTATCCGCCAGCCTTCGCGCCGCCTTGACGATGGCCGAGGCTGCCCCGCCGACGCACCGGCTCAGCGCGGCGCCCGTGGCCTGGCCGCCGCACTTCTTCTGGTTCGCCAGCAGCGCCGCCGCCAGGCGGGCAGCGGCAGCGGTGTCGCTGCGAGCAGCCTCGTCGTCAGCCCGAGTGGCCGCATCGCCTCCGGCAGCGCCACCGGCGGCAGCAGCAGCTGGTGTGGCGCCCGCGCTGCCAGCCGGGGCGTGGACGGCCGCCCCCACAGCGCCGGCAGCAGCAGCGGCGGCTGAGGTTGCCGCAGCGGATGAGGTTGACGCAGCGGATGAGGTTGTCGCAGCGGAAGGGTCACCGCTCTGCACGCCGCCGCCGCCGCCGCCGCCGCCACAGCCGCCACTGCCGCCGCCGGCAGCGGCTTCACGGTCTCCGACTGGCGGCTCCACGGGCCGGGGTGCCTTGAAGCCTGCCGCCCGCCCCCGGCGCCGCCGTGCGAGCCGCAGGCGGTACTCAGCCAGCGCCACCTCCCGCTGCGAGCCGACGGCCCGAGCATGCTCCAGGTCGGCCTCGCGCGCCGACGTGTCGCCGCTCGCGCTGGCGGGGCCGGAGTCCGCAGCGGCCGCCGCCGCAGAGGCCGCGTCCTCGGCCGCCACAACGGCGTCGATGCCGGACCCCCGAGGGGCGGCTCTGCCGGCAGAGCCCGGCCCGCAGACGCCCGCACTGTCTTGGTCGATCGCAAAGGAGCCGGATGACGGTCCATGCACGCCCACGCGCGTTGCTCGGAGCCGCTTGGCGCCGGCCCCCTGAAGCAACCTGCCGCCGCCGTCTGGTCCGGCGTCTCCGTCAGAATCGTCGGCGCTGCCGTCTTCGTCGTCGTCGTCTGGATTCCCGCTGTAGAACCCGCCCCCGCCCCCGCTCCCGCCGCCCTCGCGCCGGCGCCGACGTCGCTTCACCGCCTTATCCGCCGCACTGCCCCGTTCAACGGCAAAGTCGCCTCCGCGCCTCGTTGCCGCCATAGCCCGGCGAACGGCTCTGATGTCCTCGCAGACGTCGCAGAGACGGACGTCAACCGCAGGGGTCCCGCCGGGGGCCCTCCCAGCTGACAGGAAACTGGAGTGCCTCTGCCGGCAGGTGGCAGAGCTCTCGCCGAAGTGACCGACAATCGCAGCGCGGCGGCACTTCGCGGACATGAGCGTCGACTCGACCGCCGCCAGGTCCGCAACGGACACCTCCAGCTGGTCCTGCAGCTCCCGAACCCGCGCGGCCCGTTCGGCAGAGCTGGTGGCCGACTCCATCACAGCCTGCTCCTTCCGACGAGCGTCTAGGCCCAGGAGCCGCGAAACCGCTCCAAAGTCCTGCCTCCTGACGAAGCACCACCACTCGGCAGCAGCCCCGTCGCGGCCGGCTCTGCCGGCCTCCTGCGCCAACGAGTCCATCGTGCCGGGCACGGACCACCGGATGACGGTCCGGACGTCGGCGCGATCGATCCCGAGCCCGAACCCGATGGTGGCCACCATCACCGACTGCGGCTGGCTCTGCCAGGCCGCCTGTGCCGCCTCGCGCCGGGCCTTGGGGAGGCCGGAGTGGTACACGTGAATGCAACTGGCGCCGAAGGCCGTCCCGCCGCCGCTGCCAGCGCCGCCGCTGCCAGCACCGCCAGCACCGCCAGCACCAGCACCGCCAGCGCCAGCACCGCCAGCACCAGCGCCGCCGCCAGAAGCGGATCCGAGCGGGGCTAAGCCCGAGCCATTAAACCCTAACCCCGCCTGCTCAGCCCTGCGGGCTGCGGCCGCGGCAGCCACCTGCCCCAGCCGCGCCGCCACGTCCTCGGCGTCGTCCTTCCTTCGCACGTACACGATGGCGGCGGCCCGCTTCACGGCCGCCCCGGGGCCCCAGCCGCCTCCGGCAGGGCCGCTACAGCCGGCACGGCCGCTACAGCCGGCAGGGCCGCTACAGCCGGCGGGGCCCGTGCCGGCAGGGCCCGTGCCGGGGGCCCTCGGGCAGAGCATGCCGACGAGACTTCTTGTCCCAGCAGCTGCCGCTCTCAGACTGGCAGAGCCAGCAGAGCCAGCAGAGCCGCCTCCGCGCGACCGGGCGCTCGCTGGCCGCGGCCCCGCAACGGCCGATGCGCTAGCTGCTCGGGAGGCTGTCGTGAAACCGCCGGGAAGGGGGGCGTCGTCGTCCTGGGTCGCGGCCTGAGACGGCTTGAACGCTGCAGCAGTCGTGAAACCGCCGGCAGCGGCGACGATGGAGGACGCCGTCCTGAACGCCGACCCGCCCGCGCGCCCCGCCCGCCCTCGCCCCGCCGCCCCCGCCGCCCCTGCCGCCGCCCGCCCTCCCCCCTCCCCCCCACCGTCGTCGTCATCATCGTCGTCGTCACCGCCGCACGCCCCCTCCCTGCCCCCCGCCCCGCCCTCGTCGCCCGCGGCGGGCATCAGGTCTGGGACCGCTCGCCGGAGGAGCGCTACCAGCTTGCGCAGAGCCGCAGCGTCGCTCATCCCGTCGGCGTAGACAGCCCCGTAGCGGAGATTCGGCCTGTCCATGGTCGATCGCAGCACGGCGCCCGACTCGATGCCCAGGCTCTGCCGGACAAGGGCGACGGTGCGCTTGCTAGCCGTGGCTGTCACGGCCAGGATGGGCAGAGCCGCGCCTGGCCCCGCCGCCCCCACGAGCTGGTCCCGCATCCGCCCTATCGCCTGGTAGGCCGGGCGAAAGGCTGCGCCCCAGCTGTCGACGCAGTGGGCCTCGTCCACGGCAAGCGCAAGCACCCGCCCCCGCCCCAGCGCCGCGGCAACGGCCCCGAACAGCGACGGCGTCTGCAGCGACTCGGGCGTCGTGAACACCACCGGCGGCAGGCCTGGCTCGGGCCCGGCGGCAGAGCCCGCGGGGACGCCTCGCAACGCAGCCAGCAGCCGCTCGCGAGGCGCGCCAGCGACGTCCGACGACACCTGCCCGGCACGCAGGCCGCGCGCCTCCATGCCCTTGGCCTGGTCGGCGATGAGGGCCTTGGTCGGGGAGAGCACGATCACGGTGCAGCCGGCGCGGGCGTTGGCCACCACTGCGGGCAGCTGGAACGTCAGCGACTTGCCACCGCCCGTGGGCATGAGCACCAGGGTGTCCTTGCCCTCCAGCACGCGCAGGCAGGCCTCGCGCTGCTCTGGCGAGCGGAAGCTCGCGAACCCGAACGCGCTGCGCAAGTGCTCCGACAGCAGCTCATCCAGCGCCTCCCGGCCCCGCGACCGCAGCGCCGCCGCCCCCGACAGCAGCATGGCGCCCCCCTTGCCCCCGCACCGATCCAAACTGCGCACGGGGCAAGGCCCAGAGCCGGGCGGCCGCTGTGCCCCGCGGGTGGCTGCATCACCGGCGTGCGCACTTGCCCGGCCGGCAGAGCCCGCTGCAAGGCGCACACCGAAACGCGATGCTCGCCGCCCGTCCGTGC
The DNA here is from genome assembly GCA_008330645.1 of Cafeteria roenbergensis. Lineage (NCBI taxonomy): Eukaryota > Bigyra > Bicosoecida > Cafeteriaceae > Cafeteria > Cafeteria roenbergensis. The sequence continues at coordinate 20,792 of VLTN01000057.1, forward strand.
CCCAGGTGCCGAGGAGGCGTGGGCTGGCGCGGGATCCCTTCACACACCCCGGCGAGGCACGGCAGTGTCGCGCGCCGCTTCGTGCGGGCGCACTGGCGCCGCGGTTGCAGGCGCGTGGAGTGCCGGCCCGCGCTGCGCGGTTTCGGGGCGGAGAACTGCGAGGCCGACGCTGAGTGGTGCGGGCTGCCCGCCCCCCTGACGAAGGCGACGGGGCCTCTGTGACGAGGGCCAGGCACCGTGTGGCTGCCGGTGGCGGACCGCAGCGCCACCACGGCACCCGCGGCTGTGCGAGGAGCACACAAGCTGCTGTACCAGCTGCGAAACCACGTCGCTCACGGTGGCGCAGTGTCGGGCAGCGCTGAAGCAGCTGCCACGATGCAGAAATACTTTTTCCAGGTCGGTTGGCGAGCAGCACCCTGACTTCGCCCGCGCAGTGTCCACGATGGCAATCTGGCGCCTGCACGAGGGCAAGTGCGCTGAAGCCCTTGAGCAGCTGACCAGGAGCGCGGATATCCTTGCCTCTTCGCTGGGCGAGCATCATCCGCAGGTTCTGCAAACTCGCCGGCTCATCGAGGCTTGCTTGCAATAGCTTGTCTTGCGTCAGCCGTTTCGAGATTGCTGTGGCGGCGTGGCCTGGCTCGTGCGGGGTCGTCTTGTGCGATGCTGGCTTGGAAAGGCGCGCGCCTCGCTTCCAACCTCGGTCGGCATTGGGCCGCGTGCCTGGCGCTCGTGTCACGGCTCCAGGCCCGCCGCTCAAGCTTTCAATTGGGCCAGTCACAAGACCGCCCGCCCCCAGCGCCGCCGCTCATTCGGCTGCCACCCTGATGACGTACTTGCCGAGGTTCTCCGACCGGCGCATGCGCGCAAACGCTTCGGCCACGGCGTCCAGGCCGTCCAGCGTGTCCTCGATCACAGGCCGCAGGGGCGCGGAGCCGGCGGGGGCGGCGTCGCCCGTGGCCGACACGCTGGTGGCGGCTGCGGACGGGGCGGCGATGCGCGGCATCACGTTGGCAGCGAGGCCGGCGGCAAGGCCCGCCTTGTACGCGTCGCTGCGGGCGCGGAGAGTGGTGGCGCGCAGCTGGATGCGCTTGCGCAGAAGCATGCCGAGAGCGGGTCCGGGGGCGCTGGGGCCTCCTGCGTGGCGCCAATATTGAGGAGGGTCCACAGAACAACGGGCGGGAACCAACATATCGATTCGCACGGGGCGCGTGCAGCGGGGCTTAAGGGTCGCTGCGAAGGCCAAGCCACCGCGCTGCGCCGCGTCGAGGCGCGGCAGTGCACATTCCGCCCTCCAGCCCATCGCGCGCCCGCGCCCGCTCACCGAGCAGGCCATACAGCACCCACACGCCGTCAGTGCGCAGCAGCTTAGCGGTGGACTCGAAGAAGGAGCCTCCAACGCAGTCCAGCACCAGGTGGGCGCCCCCGGGCACGGCCGCCGCCACCGTGTCTGCGGGGGGGGGGGGGGGGGGGGGTTGGCGGGGGGCAGCGGGCAGCGCATCTCAGAGCAGCGCATCTCAGAGCAGCGCATCTCAGAGCAGCGCATCTCAGAGCAGCGCATCTCAGAGCAGCGCATCTCAGAGCAGCGCATCTCAGAGCAGCGCATCTCAGAGCAGCGCATCTCAGAGCAGCGCATCTCAGAGCAGCGCATCTCAGAGCAGCGCATCTCAGAGCAGCGCATCTCAGAGCAGCGCATCTCAGAGCAGCGCATCTCGGAGCAGCGCATCTCAGAGCAGCGCATCTCAGAGCAGCGCATCTCGGAGCAGCGCATCTCAGAGCAGCGCATCTCAGAGCAGCGCATCTCAGAGCAGCGCATCTCAGCGCAGCGCAGCACAGGTCGCAAGCGCGCCTGGCCGGCTCAGCCCTCGGCCACCAGCCGCGCCCCTGCGCCCCTCACGCGCAGCGCCCACACAACCCAGCGGCGCATCCCGCCCCCCGGCAGCAGATCAGACTCGGTCGCGGCCGGGCGAGGGTGGTTGCGCGCGGCAAGGACAGGCTTGCGATAGCCGCGCGCCGAGCCTGGGGCCCACCCTTCCGCGTCGCTCACCTGCCCAGGCGGCGTCCTCCTTGTAGTTCACCGTCACGGCCGCTCCCAGCTCCGCCGCCTTGGCAAGCTTGTCTGCCCTGCCCGCAACGGCAACGGACCGACGGCCCGTCATCCGGAGCAGCTGCAATGCCGCCGTGCCGACCCCGCTCCCGGCCGCGTAAACCACGACGGTTTCGTCGCCGCCTGCCACGTCCAGGCCGCCCACCTCGAACAGCAGCTGATACGCGGTGGTCCACTGCTCGGGCAACGCCGCGGCCACTTCGAGGGGGAGTCCGGCCGGAACCGGCACCAGCGCCGTGACGGGGACACACACGAACTCTGCCTGGCCGCCGCCGGTGACGATTGCGATGGCCCGGAGGCCGATTGCGGGGGGCGCGCCGCCTGCGGTGCTGAGCGACGCGGCGTCGCTCCCGAGCGCGACCACCACGCCGGCCGCCTCGAGACCCATGATGTCCGTGGCGCCGGCGGGCAGGGGAACCTTGCCGCTGCGCGTGCGTTGGCGTTGGCGTTGGCGGCAGAGCAGGTGCGCGTGAGGAGCGGGCGGAGCGAATGCGGGCGGAGCGAACGCGGGCGGAGCGAACGCGTGCGAGCGCGCGGCCGCGAGGGGCCAACACGCGCTGTCGCAGCAGCGATGGGCTCGCGATGGAGCTTTCGCGCTCGTCCGGCCGCCGCCGCCGCAGTCTGCGGAGGCGGCAGCGCCCGCAGGCAAGACGCGTGCAGAAACGGCGGCCGCACCGTGCGCCACCGCGCTGCGCGACTCACGCGGCCTGCATGATCTCCGCCCGGTTGGTGCCCGTTGCCACCACCCGAAGCAGCACCTCGGCGGGGCCCGGCACGGGCACAGGGCGGTCCACGACCTCCACGGCGGGCGTGCCGTCGGCGCCGGGCTTGGCCACAAGCGCGCGCATGGTCGTGGGGAGGGGGCCGTCGGTGGCGGAGGCGGTGCTGGCCATGAGCGCTACCTGCGGTGCGCGCGAGGGCGCGTGCATGCGCTCACGGCGGGGTCGAGCGGGGCCAGGTGCGGCGAGGGCGGGAATGCCGAGGCTGGCGCCGTGGCGACACTTGGCCGCCCATCCACGCGCACGCCCTCCCCTTCGCGCCTAGCGGCGGCCGCCAAGGCAGCCCGCGGCGTACACCCAACCACTTTACCCGCTTTCACTGGTGACAGTGGCCGGGCGCCAGGGGTGCGGAAGGGGAATGGGAGCGCAGGGAGCGCGTGCGCCGCGCACAGCATGGCCTCGCTCGCGAACGCACGGTCACAACGGCCACACAGCCCCCCAGCACGCGTAACCTCATCAGACGCCTCACCGCAGGGGCTCGGAGAGTGGGCGAGCGCCCGCCACCGCCACCTGGACTGACCGACGCTCGCCCAACCTCAAGCCTTGGCCACGACAAATCTGCCATGGCAGAGCCCCCCAGCTCGCAACGCGCGCCGCGCTCCAAGGGCCAGCACAGCGCCGGGGGCCATGTTCCGCACGCTGCTGAACGACCCTGCGTGCCACACCGATACGGTGACGGCGCTGGCGTGGGGCCGCGACGGCTCGCTCGTCACCGCCTCCATCGACGAGACCCTGACCATCCAGTGAGCACGATGCTGCCGCCCTGCTCCTGCCCCTGCGTCGCTTTCGGGCATCGGCAGGCGTGTGCGGACCGCTCGAAGGGACCGGCGCGATCTGGTCTGGCCGGGAGCCAGATTGCGCGGGGCACTGCTGCTTGCCACGGCCGGTGCACCGCGGCGCACGGCCGGGCACGGCCAAAGGCGCGCCTTGCTTCCCCGCCATCTCTCCCACGCCTACTCACGCCCCGCCCGTTGGTGTGCGCGCGCGTGCCACTTCTGCTTTGGCTGCCTGCACCGCCGCTGTCGCTGCTACTAGCGCGTTTGTTGCCTCTGCTTTCGCGCGCATTGCGCAGCGACGTGGCTGCCCCCGAAAGCGATGGAGCCGCTGCCGACTCGGGCGCCTCCTCGGCGATCGCTCTCACGCCGCGGCACGTTGTGAAGGACCTCGACCTCGGAATCGTGTCCCTGTCAGCGGCCCATCACGCGAACATCGTGGCAGGGGCGACGATGGACAGCGTCGTGAAGGTGTGGGCCCTCGACTCGGGGGAGGAGCTGCTCTCCGTGGACCCGGGGGCTCTGCAGGCATGGTGCGTTGACTGGCACCCCTCCAAGCCCATCCTCGCAGCCACCACACACTCGGGCGCGGTTTCGCTGCTGGACGGAGAGACTGGCGAGAAGCGGCGAGCCATCGACACGCGGGCCGGATTCGCATCCTGCGTGGCGTTCAGCCCGGACGGCGGGGCCGTCGCGACGGCGTCCCTGGAGGGCAAGGTGTCCGTTATGGACGTTGAGACCGGCGCTTTGCTCCACTCGGCAGAGCCGCACCGGCGCCCCATCAGGTCGCTTGTGTGGGCGCCTGACGGCACTAGGCTGCTCACAGGCTCAGATGACGCGCGCGTGACCGTGCTTGACGTCGGGTCGACCGGCCTGTCCGCTGTGCACTCGCTGGCGGGTCACACCGCACCAGTTACCGCAGTCGCAATGCGCCCCGACGGGCTGCAGGCAGTGTCAGCGTCGGCCGACACCACCGCCCGGCTGTGGGACCTGCGCGCCAGAGAGCCGGTGCACACTTTCCGGTCGCACGAGGAGCGCATCGGGGCAGCTGACTACTCCGCCGACGGCGTGAGGGTGGCGACGGGCGACGACGCCGGCCGCGTGTGCGTGCATGCTGCCAACTGAGTGCGTGGCTGCTGCGAGGCTTCGCGCCCGCCTCGCATCGCTCCAGAGTCCAATCCGAAATATGCATGCATCCAGTCCGCTGGCCGGTTGCGGCCGACCACACGACGGATCGCAACAGCAACCCCGAGCCGCGCAGCTATTGGCAACGCGTTGCGATCGAGCACAGCAAAGCAATGGGCAGCGCGATCGAGCACAGCAAAGCAATGAGCAGCGCGATCGAGCATTGTGCATCAATAAGCAGTGTGATCGAGCACAGCAAAGCAATGACCGGCGCGATTCAGCATTGCAACACAATTCGCAGCGCAGTGCGATCAAGCACGGCATATCTATTCGCAGTGCAGCACGACAAAGCGCAAGAAAGCAATTCGCGGCTCTTCAAATGTGGGTGTCATCGCGCACTCTGTTGGCAGCATGCACGATACCACACCGACACGAAAACACAAAGCGTGACGCAGCGCTTCGCTGGGCTGCAGGCTGTCAATTTGCGGCGTGTGACTGCAGCCAACCCGCTCCATTTGCAGTGATTTTTTGTGTGGTTGGGCGCGCGACTTGATTGCTGACAATTCGCTGGCGAAAGCAAGCGTGGCCGCCGCTCCAGCTCCACACAAGCTCGAGTCGATGCGACCGTCACTTCCGCCCGCCGGCCACTCAGAGTACCGCTTCTCGCAGGGCAGGCGTCGCGGCGAGCGCGCCCTCCAGCGCCTCCTTCAGCTCGCTGTCGGACCGGAGCAGCGCCCGCACATCGGAGAGCGACGCGGCCGAACCGCTGCACAGAGCCACCAAGACTTTTCCCAGCCGCATCACCGTCGCATCATCGCCACAGCCAGAGGCAAGCACCGACCCGCGCAGCAGCGCCTCGCCCGCACCCGTCACGCTGGACAGCGCGGCCAGGCCGGGCGGAAGGCTGTCGCCGCCGCCCCCCGACCCGCCCAGGGAGCCGGCTGCGCTCCAGCCCGGCCCCCACAGGCGACTCACCCCGTCCGCGTGGCCGGCGGCGAAACGCTCCTCCAGCCCCGCCCTGACGCCGGCGGCGGACGCCACTTCCGGGAAGGCCTCGCTGAGCTCTGCCAGCAGAGCCGACGCGAGGGCACGGTCCCCGCCCTCGACCTCGTCCGAGGCCACTGCCGCTGCCGCAGGCCAAGCCACGGCTGGCCCCAGGTGGCGGCACACGATGGCACCGGCCTCGCTGGCGGTTTCGCCGGCCTCAGCGTGGGCCAGGAGCGCCGCTCTCACGATGGACCACAGCTGCGGGCAGATCCTTCCGGGGCCGAGCGACGCGGCAGAGCCGGGCTGACCGACGAGCGACGCGGATCGGCAGAGCCCGCAGAGCGCGAGCACTGCGTCCGATGTGCCGATCGGTTCCTGCTTCCCCGTTGTGAGAGACGCGAGTCCCTCAGCCATCACCGCCACATCACGCGCCATCACCGCCCTCTCACCGCAAGGCGTGGCGAGCACCGCCGCCAGCGCCGCGGCAGCAGCGCGCCGGTGAGCCGGCGTCGCGCTGGGCCCAAGCCACCCCACGAGCGAGCCGGCGGCGCCTGTTGCTGCTGCCGCCTCAATGGCCTTCGCGCCGCCGGCAGTGCAGAGCCGCGCGAAACAAGCCAGCACTTCAACGGACAAGCCGGCCGACCCCAGCGACGGACAGAGGTCTGACGCGAAACCGCGCGGCAGGGGCGCTGGAGGGCGGAGGGAGTTGCCTCCGGCTCTGGCTCCGCCGACAGCCACCGCCCCGGGCCAGGCTTCCACTTCGTCCAAGGCGGCGGCCATGAAGATGGCGAGCGACGTGGCCAGGCCCGAGCTGAGCAACTCCATCGCGAAACCGCCGCAGAGGTTTCGGACGGTGGTGATGAGGCGGGCGTTTCCGGGAAGGGCGCGGACGAGGCGTTCAACGGCTGGCGGGACGCTGGCTCGGGCGGCGGCGGCGGCGGCAGTGGGCTCCCCGGCAGCGGCAGAGCCGGCTGGTGTCTCTGCGGACTCCGACGGAATCCTTCCGTCCGCATGGGCGACGAGGTGGGCATGCTCGCCGAACGCCGTGATGGTGGCGAGGACGTCGGCGGCAGCGTGACGGCACGCGGGACCGTCGTCGTTCCCAGCCATGCTGATGAGAGTGGCCACCGCCCCGGGCGCCGCGGCGGCCAGCCTGTCGCGGGCAAGCCGGACGGTGCAGAGCCGGCACAGCAGCGCTGCAGCGAGCGCTCGCACGCCCTCCTCGCTGCTCGCTCGGATCACGTGCGCGCAGGCCTCCACGCCGCCAGCGCGAACTGTGGCGGCCTTGTCCTGCTGGCTGGAAGACAGGTTGATGAGGTGCATGAGCGCCGCGCTCTTCTCAGGAGCGGTCGTGTCGTCGATTGCAACCACGCGAACCAGCTTCTCGGGGGCGCGGCGGCCGAAGGCGAGCGCCGCCTCGTGAGGGTCGTCAGCGACGCTGGCATGGATCACGTGGACCTCGCCGGAGGCTGACAGAGTTGCCATGACCCGTGTAGGCTGGCGGGGCCGGCAATTTGCAGAAGCCGCAGCAGCGGAACTGGCGCGGCACACTCGACCGCGTCAAAAGGCAGCCGCCAAGGGGGCACGGGCTTGGTCCGGCCCGCGGATCTGGCGTGCAGCGGGCCCTCTGGCGCTCAAAGCAGGCTCGCTCGCAGGAAGCGGGCTGTGGCGCAGCCTGTGCGGGTGGCGGTGCTGGCGCGAGTTGCGCTCCACCGGAAACGGCTCTGCCGCAGCGAACAAGCGCGGCGCCCAGCGTGGCAAAGCTCGGTTGGCTTTGCAGCCCGCCCCCGCCATTGTGCTGCTGTTGTTGCTGCGCGTATGCCTGTGTGTCTGAATGCGTGTGTCTGCGTGTGGATGTGTGCGGATGTGAGTGCAGTGTGCGTGCGTTTGCGGCGTTGCCCCGCGCCGCTGTCGCTGCTGGTGTGCTGTACAGGTACTTGCAAATGCGGCCGGTCACGCAGCGCGCCACGCCTATGGATCCTCACGCGCCTGATGAAGCAGCCGGCCCCTGCAGACGGCCGCCTCAGGACCTGCGGGCGTCGCCCAGCGACCGCGACCGGCCCTTGTCGCGCAGCACCGCAACCATTGCCTCGTGGTCGGAGAGCAGGCATCGGTCGGCGGGCCGCGCTGCTGCGGCCGCCTCCATCGCTGTGGCGGACGCGACCCAGCCCTGAAGCCCCTGCGCGCGCCCCGGGTCCTGAGAGGGCCGGCCCACTGCCCGCGAAACCGCCCCGCGGTCCTCCCGCCTCGCCGCGGCCCGCATGTCGGCCGCGGCCGGGCTCCGAAGCCAGGCGGCCGTGGCGTTGCTGCCTGCCGCCGCAGGCACCCAGCGGTGCGTCGCCAGCCCGAAGCCGTCCTCCCACCACTGCAAGCACCGCTCATAGTGCCTGCACAGGTCCGCTGACGGCTGGATGAAGTCCAGAGGGGCGCTCTGTGAGCCCGCCGCTCGCCGGCCGCCCTCTGACGCGGCCGCATCGGCGCACGAGGCTCGCAGCTGCCTCGCGAGGTGGGCGCCGTTCCGGGGCCCAACGAGCGACCCCGACAGCGAAACCGTCCAGTCGTACAGATTGTCGGTTTCGTGCCAAAACTCCCGCGGGTAGAAGACAGCCTCTCCCTCCATCACGTCGTCCACGAAGCAGTCCAGAGAGCGCAGCGACGGGTACCGACCGTAGTCCGGGCGAAACAGCGACAGGCGGCCCGCGCCGCCGTTGTCCGTCGCAAAGGCGTTCCCGAGCGCGTCAAGCACGCGGTCGTGCACTGGCGAGCACAGGTGCCATCGTTTCGCACCCTGCAGCTGGAGCTGGTAGCTTGTCGTTTGAAGCGTATCTTTGTGGTTGAACATGCCCGAGCCCTTGCGGCCCACGAGCAGCATGCGCCAGTGCGTGGTGAGGAAGTGCTCTGACACGAGGCCCCTCTGGGGGCCGCCCCCGCTGACGCCGGCCCGTGCGGGGGGCGGCCTCTCGTGCTTCGACGCCCGCCCGAGGCTCGCCGGCCCCGACGCCAGCCGGCGCCGCCGATCCTTCCCACGGACCCTTCCGCCCTCGGTTTCGCCGCCGTGGCCGTCGGGGTCCGCGGCCGCGTCCCCGAGACACCCGTCGATCCAGTCCTCATCCGACGTGAACATGGGCGTCAGCGGGCCCATGCGCGGGGCGAGGTGGCCGTACCAGTGCCCTGCCCCTGCGTTCAGCTGGATGTACGGCGACGTCTGCGGGCCGGCAGAGCCGAGCGCCTGCACCGCTGTGCGGAACGGCACGATTGTCGGGTGACCGTTGAGTTTGAGGTTTCCGGGGTAGTAATCGGCGGAGGCGTCTCCAAGAGCGTTCACCAGCCAGTCAAGGCCCCACTGCTGGTGTGTCACGCCCCAGGATGTTGGTCTGCTCCCTGCGCCCGAGTGACCCCGGGCCTGGAGTCGCTCAGCTCGCAGCCGAGCGATGCGGTACCGCAACTCCGCCTCCGCGCGCGCACCGGCGGCGGAGTCCGTGCCGCTCCCGGCTGCAGAGCCGGGGGCGCCGACGCTCGTGGTCAGCTGGCCGGAGGCGCCCTCCCTACCGCTAACATCGCCGCTGTCGCGGCCACTGATGGGATCCTGACCGACCGATGACTTGTTGGTGATGTCCTTGAGACGTCGCCTTAGTGCCCTGCCCTGCTCCTTAGCGGCCATGGCCTCGCGCCGGAGAGCGGACCAGTGCTCGAACACGCCGGTGACGACAAACGGCGAGGTGCCCCGGGCGAGCCATGCGTTTTCGGGCAAATGAATGGCCGATGCCGCGACGCGCGGGAGGGGTCTGACCCTGTGTCGGATGTGCCTGGTTGAGTCCCGCCATTCCGCGTCTCGAAGGCCGTCGTCGTCGCGGATTCGGGTCACTGCCTCGTGAGTGACGTCCGCCTGACGCAGCATCGACGCAAGACCGGACCACGACGCCCCGGACGCACTGGCAGAGCCATCGGCAGAGCCATCGGCAGAGCCAGCGGCAGAGCCAGCGGGCGACGGAGCGGACGACGAGGGCGAGCGGGATGAAGCGCCTCCTCCAGCCGACGCCGGCGGAGAGTCCACCGTCGAAGCCGGCGACGCTGGCGCTGCCGCCGCTGCCGCCGCTGCGGTGCCGGTATTGGCGCTGCGGCGCTGCACTGTCAAGCGCTGGACAGCATCCGCAATTTCAGGCTTGACACCCGCCCGCGCAACTGCCCGACCCGCCGCGCCGCCGGTGTAGGCGAACAGGTCCGCAAGGTTGCCCACGGCGTCGTTGTCCATGGAGGGCCTCAGCTTGAGGGAAGCCAGAAAGGCTTTGCGGGCATCGCCCATCTGTCCAGTGCGCATCAGGACCACGCCCAGGTTGTTGTGCAGGAATGCGGACGAAGGATCCAGCGCCACCGCCCCGCGCAAGGCTTCGAGAGCAGGCCGGAAATCGTTCCTCTGCGCCAGGGCGATTCCCTCGTCGTTCATTGCCTGGGCACGCGTCCGCGCGTCGTCGCTGACGCCGCCCACCGCTGTCACCAGCGCCAGCCCAGCGACAGCCCACAGAAGCGCCCGCCTCATCGAGAGGGCGCCTGGGTTCGTTGCACGCAAGTTACGTCCCACGCCCTTGCGCGGGCTGGCCCAGGTGGTGCCGCGCCGGTTGCCACAGAACGCCCAGGCAATTATTGGGATGCCAGCGAGCATTGGGCGATGAGCAGAGCGAACTCTCGCTGCGAGCCTTGCGGCGGCATGCCGGGGCTGGGCACCCGCGCAAGCCGGGCCACGCCCTTGAGCTCGGGCAGCAGCCGTTTCGGCCGCTGCCTGCGCTGTGGTCGGCCCTCAGCTCCAAATGCATGGCTCCCGTCGACGGGCACCGGTGCAGCCGGGCGCGAGCCGTCGGCAAGCACTCGCAACGCTGTCCGTCCCGCAATTGGCGGCCGTTTGCCTCGGCATGGTGCTCTTCCTCGTGGGAATGGGCCTCTTCCTGATCGCGCGCCACGCTCCCCACGACTCCTCGGCCGTGTTGGGGTCAGAGTCGCCGCTCACCCTCCCAGGCGCTTTGCAATTGCAGCCGGACGAGGCAGACGCATCCCACGGCACGACGACTGCGTCAGGCGGATCACGGGGCAGCCTTGCGTCCGACGCATCAGCCCCCCTCCACGGCGCTCTCCGCGGCGGCGGCGGCCCCGTCTCTGGCTCTGGCGCCGGCACTGACGCACCGCTAGTTGACCGCTACCAGCAGGCTCGACAGCAGATTCAGCACAGCCTGCCGCGCACGCCTCAGCCGAACGAATTGGTCCACCGTCTCGACTCGCAAGTGTTCCACCGGCAGCAGCAGCAGCAGCAGCCGTCGCCGGGCGAGCCGTCGTCCAGCGAGCCGTCGCACAGCGATGCGTCGCCCAGCGATACGTCGCCCAGCGATACGTCGCCGTCGTGCGACGTGCTGCAGCGCGCGATTCCGCCGGCGCCTGGGCCCAAGGCGCCCCCGCAGCTGATCCAGGCCACCGCCGACGCTGTGGCCGCCGTTGATGCCTGCTGCGACGCCAAAAGCCAGGCCGGATCCAGCGGTTTCGCGGGCGGTTTCCGATGTGCGGACGGGTCCGGTCGGACCGTGGCCTGCTCACGCGTCGGCGACGGTTTCGCCGACTGCGCGGACGCGAGCGACGAGCCGCTGCTTCGGGACGGCGGAGGGTACCGTTGCCAGGCCGGAGCAGCGGTTTCGTGGCTGCAGGCGTCGACGGCGCGCGGACATGCCAGCGCCCCGTTGGGCAGGCAGTGGCGGGAGGCGATGCTGTCGGGCGTGGTTCCGGTGTTGTGGGTGGGCGACGGGGTGTGCGACTGCCAGGGCTGCGACGACGAGGACGAGGCCCTGCTCCAGGCGGCAGGGCTCCGCTAGGCCGGGTGACTGGCACTTGACTGGCTCTTGATGGACCGGCAGCAGGTCATGGCCGTGTCCAAGGCGGGGCGGCGTGGCGGCCCGGCGAGGCCTGGTTGTCCGATTGCGTGTCGTGTCGTGTCGTGTTGTGTTGTTGCGACGAAAACGGCCTTCGCTGGAGAAAGCGGCCAAATCCTTGTCATGCCCTGGCCCGATTGCACGCTCAGCCGTGGCCTGCGCAGATGCGCGATTGTCGAACGAGAGTTCTGCGTGCTGTGACCGCGGCCGGCCCCTCTCGTGCACAGAGCCGCGCGTGATGCGTGTTTGGGTGCGGCTGCGGGGCGTTGGTGGGGGAGTGGTGCGGGGGGGGGGGTTCGCGGGGGGCGCGGGGGGCGCGGGGGGGCGTGTGGACTCCTGCTTGCATCCGTGCGCTGGCCGGGAGAGGTGCTGTCAGTCGGTCGGGCACGCGCAACGGACACTCGGTCAAGGCACGCAGAGCGGTCACGCCCTAATCACCAGCCAATCACGCGGAAAGCTGGTCGCTGGCGAACTTGCCGAGCGAGCCGCCGCCCTCGCGCCGGGGCACGCGCTCCGCCTGCTGCGACGCCGCCAGCCCGCCCGGCGCCGGCACGGGCACGGGGCCGAAAACGGTTCCGTCTTCGTCGGCCTCCGCGGCGTCCGGGGCGCCGAAACCGCCGCCGCCCGGGGTCCGGATTTCGAGAGATTCCCCCGCCTCCACCTGCACTGTGGACTTGCCGCCGAGGCTGACGATCCTGCCGTCGGTGCGGTGGAGGAGGTTGATGCCGCGCTGACCGGGTCCGCCGCCCTCGAGGCCGAACGGAGCGAGGGTGCGTCGCTCTGAGAGGATGCTCACGGTGAGCGGCCGGCGGAACTCCAGCCAGCGCACGGCGCCGCAGCCGCCGCGCCACCGCCCCGCGCCGCCGCTGCCGTCCCGCAGCGAGAACCGCCGCAGCACCACGGGGTAGCGTCGCTCCAACACCTCCACGTCCGTTGCGCGAGTGTTGGTCATGTGCACCTGTGTCCCGCTGCGGCCGTCGAACCCTCGCCCCGCGCCGGCACCGCCACAGATGGTCTCGTAATAGCCGAGCGTCGCGTCCCCGAAGGTCAGGTTGTTCATGCACCCCTGCGATGCGGCGGTTTCGCCAAATGCCTTGAGGACGACGTCGACCACCCGCTGGGAGGTGAGGACGTTCCCGCCCACCACGGCGGCGCCCACGGAGGGGTGGAGGAGTGACCCGGGCGGGATGGCGATGGTGACCGGCTCCAGACAGCCCTGGTTCAGGGGGACGTCGTCGTCGATCAGCGCGCGAAGCACGTAGATCACAGCAGAGTGCGAAACCGCCGGGGGCGCGTTGGTGTTCCCGTACACCTCCGGGCCCGTGCCGGCGAAATTAAACTCCGCCGAGCGCGTCGCCTCGTCAACGGTGATTCGAAGCTTGATCGGCGTGCCGTCGTCCATGCGGTCAGACGCCTCAACGGCCATCTTGCGGTGGCCCACTTCGCCGGCAGAGCCGTCGGGCAGAGCCAGACCGGCGGACGACCTCCACCCGCGGCGGTCTGCGAACCGCATCAGCAGGCCTCTGACCGCCTCTGCCGCGGTTTCGCGGATGAACCGCATGTACGCGTGGACACGTGGCAGGGAGTACTCGGCGATGAGCTCGCGAACGAGGCTGATGCCGCGCTGATTGGCCGCGACCTGGGCCCTGAGGTCTGAGAGCGAGTCGGGGAGGTTTCGCGACCCTGAGCAGCCCGGGACTCCGGACTTGCCGGGGGCCAGCAGCAGCTCGGACACCTCCTCCTCGCGAAACCGCCCGTCTCTGACGAGCTTGAAGGCTACGATGGCCGCGCCCTCCTCGGCGAGGCGCTTCGACATGGGAGGCATGGACCCCGGAGCGATGCCGCCGATGTCGGCGTGATGGCCCCGTGACGCGACGAAGAAGCAGACGGCGGCAGAGCCGCTGGCGCCGGGCTCCGCGAACACCGGCGTGATCACGGTGATGTCCGGTAGATGGGACCCGCCTGCCAGCTGAGGGTGGTTGGACATCAGGACGTCGCCGTCGCGAATGTCGTCACCCCAGTGCCGCAGCTGGCAGCGCACCGCCTCGGACATGGCGCCTAGGTGAACGGGCAGGTGCGGCGCGTTGGCGACGAGCCCCCCGTCGGGCGCAAAGAGGGCGCAGCTGAAGTCGAGCCGCTCCTTGATGTTCACGCTGATGCTGGTGCGCTGAAGCGTGCGACCCATCTGCTCCGCGATGCCCATGAACCGGTGGCCGAACAGCGACAGCTGCACTGGGTCGCACGTGAAACCGCTCGCGGGCGCGGCGGCCGGTGCTGCCGGTGCAGGCGGTGCAGGCGGTGCAGCCGGTGCAGGCGGTGGTGAGCTTACCGTGCCAGCGGGTGGAAGGATCCGGGCAGCGGACGGCTCTGCCCACAGGTCCTTCATGACGACGTCGCCATGGGCTGAGAGTCGCGCGCGGAACCCCGGCTCCACCAGCACGGTTGCGGTTTCGTCGACGAGGAGGGCGGGGCCGTCGACGCGCTGGCCGCGGCGGAGAGAGGCCAGTTTGAAGACGGGCGTGGCGAGGCGGCCCTGCGCGAAGACGACGCTGGCGACCACGAGGGGGGCGGGAAGTGGCTCCGAGGTGCGCTCCATGATGTCGCGGTGACCGGCTCCTGACGCGGACACAACACGGACCCGAACGTCCTCCACGAGGAGAGCTCTGCCGGAGAGCGTGAAACCGTACTCGCGGAAGTACTGTGCGACAAAGGTAGCCGGCGCAGCCGAAACCGCGGCGGACAGGGCCCCCAGGGGCCCGTCCACGGCGTCCGACAGCAACCACCCTGCGCCGTCTCCGCACGGAACCATCAGCGCCGTGTCAGTGCCCTCGTACCGGACGTTGGCAAACACCGTGACCTTGATACCAGAGGCCGCGTAACCGCGCGAAGTGAGCTTGGCCCCTGCCGCGGCGGCGAGGGAACGCGCACGCTCCGCCACTGCCGCTGCCACGTCATCGCAAGCGCTTAGCTCAGCCGAGGCAGCACCTGCCCCCGGCTCTGCAGCAGCCGACGTCGTATTCGGCAGAGCCAGCTTGGCGGAGAAGGGCTCCTGTGCCTCCTCCACGATGTTCGCGAGGCCGATGCCGACGGCGGAAAGAATGCCCGAAAAGCGCTGCATGAATACGCGGCGCATGCCGAGCGTGCGCGCGATGGCACAAGCGTGCTGTCCGGCGGCGCCGCCGAAGCATGCGAGGGTGTGCTTGGAGGCGTCGAAGCCGCGCATCTGCGTGAGGGCGCGGATGGGCCGGCACATGGCCTCGTTGGCGACGCGGATGAAACCCAGGGCGACGTCCTCGGCAGAGCGGGTGGAAGTGGCAGAGCCGGGCTTGGGACCCGACGAGGCAGCGGCATCGGCGGCGACGGTGGCGTCTGCATCGGCATCGGCGGCATCGGCAGTGGCGGCCGCAGTCGATGTCGCAGCCGATGCCGCAGCGGCGGGAGCCGGGGGCAGTGTGTCTGCGAGCCGTTGCATGGCGCGCCTTGCGCCGTCGACGTCGAGGGGCTGGTCCTCCCGCGGGCCGAAGATTGACGGGAAGAACTCGGGGAGGAGTCGGCCGAGGACGGCGTTGGCATCGGTTACGGCCAGGTGACCGCCCTTGCGGTAGCAGACGGGCCCCGGGTGGGCCCCCGCGCTCTCCGGCCCAACGGACAGCATGCCCGCCCTCACGAAGAGCCGCGACCCGCCCCCCGCCGCCACCGTGTGGATGTCCAGCTGCGGAGCCTGCACCGTCACCCCAGCCGTTGTGGTCTCGTATACGTGCTCCATGGCCACGCCGTCGAACCGGCTCACGTCCGTGGAGGTCCCCCCCATGTCCAGCCCCACCACGGGGTGGGGTGGCAGGGCGAGCAGAGCCTCTTCGGAAAGCGGCTCTGCAGATCCTGCCTCGACCTCGTCCTCGTCAACGTCGTCTTCCTCCGGGCGGGTCGTGGTCCTCGCGAAACCGACCACGCCTCCCGCTGGCCCGGAGAGGATGGCGCGGTGACCGGAGAAGCCTCTGCCGTCAGTCATTCCGCCATCGCTCTGCATGAAAAGGACCTCCACTCCCCGCAGCTCGTCCGCGAAACCGGACGCGAAACTCCGCAGGTAGCGGTCGATGTGCGGAGTCAGGTAGGCGTCGGCGCAGGCAGTATTACCCCTGGCGACAGCCTTCACCATCGGCATCACCTGATGGCTCAGCGACACCTGCTCGAACCCCAGCTCCCGGCAGAGCCGTCCCACTTCCACTTCGTGGCGAGGCACGGCGTAGGCGTGCAGCAGCACAACCGCAACGCTCTTCAGACCGGCAGAGCGGGCGGCCTCCAGCTCTGCCCGCAGAGCCACCTCGTCAAGGGGCTTGCGGATCACAAACTCTTCGCCGTTGTCGCCTCGAACGGTTTCGCCAGTTTCGGGTGCGCTTCCTGGCCCCGGCGCGGGCACGACCCGCTCAGATGCCTCGATGACTCGCTGGTAGAGCGTTTCTGGGGCGCGGATGGCGAGGTCGAAGATGCGGGGGCGAGCCTGCGTTCCGATGTGCAGCAGGTCCCGGAATCCGGCGGTGACGACGAGCGCGGTGGGCTCGCCCTTGCGCTCGAGGAGGGCGTTGGTCGCCACTGTGGTGCCCATGCGGATGCTGGTGATGTTGGCGGTCGGCACGGGCTCGGTGGGGGGCAGCGACCGGCCGAGGGCCTCCTGCAGCACGCGGCGAATGCCCTCGCGGGGCGCGTCCGGGTAGTTGTCGGGGTCCTCACTCAGCAGCTTGAGAACGCGGCGGGTGAAGGCCCCGGGGCCGGTCTCGATCTCGCAGAACACTGCGCGCTCGCGGGAAAGCAAACGGGGCGTGGGGTGAGACGGAGGGGGGAGGGGAGGGGAGGAACACAGGCTGGAGCACTGGATATTTGCAGCTGTGCAGCTATTTGCGCTCAGGGCGCTGGGGCGCGTGCGCTGTTGCGGGGCCCAAGAGCCCGGCTGGCGGCAGCGGGGCGTTGACGGGCCGAGGCTGGTGCGCGCAAGATGCGGCTGCGGGGCAGGCCGGGTGGTGCCCGGATCCGCCGGCAGCGGCCCGCACCGCGGCGACGGCTGTCGAACTCGTCAGAGCAAGGGTTGCCGATGCGGAAGCGAGAGCAGCGGCGGCGCAGAGTGGGCCGCCTCAGCCGGAGCGGGTGGCCGCGCGAGGAGCGGGGGAGGGGCGACGGGAGCCGGGAGCTGGGCCCCGGTCGCGCAGGGAGCCTCGCTGCAGCGGCCCGCGGGCAAGGGCAAGGGCGCCAGCGCTGCCAGCGGCGCGGCAGCGCGTCAAGCTCACCGTCGCAAAACGTGCCGCCGCGGTCGATGGCGAAGCGCAGGCGCGGAAAGGGAGCCGGAGACGCTGCCATGTGCCCGCGCAGTCCGGAGAGGGCGCGCCTCGTCCCTGGGGGGGGCGTGTGCGCCGCGTTTGCGCGCCGGGGCAAGGAGCGAGCGTCGTCGCTGCTGCGGCGGCTCTGCCGGCTGGGCACGGGTTTGGCGAGGCTGACTGCGCACCAGTCGGCGGTCTGGAGGGCGGCCCCGGAGGACCCGCCTGCCGATCGCTCGCGCGCCCCGTGATGGACATCCGCGGGTTCCCCCTGGGAGGGCACGACGCGATGGCGGAGTCCAGGGTCAAGTCCCCGGAGGCCACGCGTTGTGTCCAGCTCGCGGTTCTGACAGCGAGAGGCGTGGGAAGCGAATTGGCCACGCGCTGCTTCGTCCAGGTCACCCTGTTCGGCACCACCATGGAGGGCCCAATCGACGAGGAAGGCGGGCGCAACCCGGGTGAGCCCACGTTGCCAGAGGGCTGCCAGCGACCCTCGGCGGCGCGTCGGGTCAGCTCGCGCATCGGCGCCGCGGCCACGTCGTCGGCTGGAGCGCCCGGGGCGGCGCTCGGCCGAGAGCTCGCCGCCGGGCCTCGGTTAGTGGCCGCGTCGCACCACCGGCGCGCGCCTCGCTCTGGTCCCAAGCTGCCGTCGCAGACTGGTTCGCCGTGGAGACGGGGCCAATCTTTGTGGACGTGCCTCAGCTGTGAGCGGGTGCTCGCCGCTGCTGTCGCCCCCCGCCCCCTCGCTGCCGGCGCGCGCTCTCATTCCCGATTGCCCGCAGTCGCCGAGCTGCGCGCAAGCTTGCCGCTCAGCTCCGCGCGTGGCGCTGCCGCTGCGGGCGGGCCGGCCGGCGTTTGCCGCTGGCTTGCCGCTCGGCGCCGCAACTGCAGCGGAACAAGGCGCAGTGCTCCCCAGCAAGCCACTCCGACCCAACTCCCAACCGCTCTCTCTCTCGCGACGACCCGCCCCCTCCTCCCCGCAACCTTGGGCCCACAGGCAACACGAGTACATGACCATTGTGATTTGCGGCTTCGAGCCGGGCACGGAGTGAGACCTTGGGGGCAAGTGAACCCGAGCCTGACACACGCGCTGCCGTCGGACTCGGCTTGCCCGGCGAAGCTGCCCCTGCCGCCGGCGCGCGCGCCGTGGTGGGGGTGGCGGGGGCTCGTCCCGTGCCCTTCTTGCCGCGACGCTGGCCTGGCGCCCCCGCGCGGGCGCGGGTGCGGGGCGCTGCCAATGGCCGGCGCAATCTTGTCTCGGATTTTGCGCTGTCCCTGGAGGGTGGCGGCGACAGCTGTGTGCCGCCAGGCCTCGGCCGCACGCGCGCCACGCCTGGAGCCCAGCCCTGCCGCGGCGGGATCGCCCGGGAGGCCGCGCCATTCGCCGCATTGTTGCCGCCGCAGCCACCTGCTTGCAGCGTGCGGGAAGGGCGCGCGTGCGCCGCGAACGTCGCGTTTGCTCCCCGATGGTTCTCCGCGCCGGGCCCGCCGCCTCCACGCCTGGTTCGTCTCTTTTTTGCGCCATTCTGCTGGCCCCTTCACCGCAGTGACCCGGTGGCGCTTGGCACGGCTCATTTCCCGTTCAGCAGGCTCGCGGACGACGCCGGCATTCACGACGAGTGGCTGCACCTCGACGCAGGCGGCGACGTGCGCGTGCTTTCGCGCGCATCCATCCTCACGGGCGTGGACACGGAGGGGCGGCCCATCCTGGCCACGGAGCTGCCCACCACCGTGCGCGCGCACGAGGGCGCAAGGCGGCAGCGCGCCGGCCTCGACAGCGCCGCGACGTTCAGCGCGGGGCCGTCGGGGCATGGCTTCGGCGCCGATGGCAGCGGCGGCGGCAGGGGCGGGGGCGGCGGCGGTGCTGCGGGAGGCTTCGGAAGGCAGCGTGGTCGCGGCATGCCCGGCAGGGGCGACTCTGGCCTGGGCAGCGGGCAGATGCGCTGGGCCGGCGGCCAACGCGGCGGAGGCGGGGGCGGAGGTGGGGGCGGGGGCGGCCTGTGGGGCGGCGACCCGGGTGCTGGCGGCGGCGTCGCGCACGGCCAGGGGGGGTGGCATGGGGCGCCTCACCACTTCGCCGGGCAGAGCCACTTCGCAAGCCCGCCCGTGGCGGCCCTCGAAGCCCCCAGGGGGTTCGGCCCCGGCATGCAGTACGGCGGCGGCGGGCCGGCGGGGGGCGGCCACTTCGCGAGCGGAATGGCCCCTTCCGGCGGCGGCGTGCCTGGGCCGTCGCACGGCCGTGACGGCATGGTGCCGACGTCGCCGTCGGTCCGCCACGTGGTGCTCCCCTACTCGCATGGCCTCTCAGCCATGGTCACGCTCCCCGTGTCGGCGTCCCCGGCCGAGGCGCCCGCCGTCATGGAGGCAGCGGGCAGGCACGGGGCCCAGCAGGGAAGGCCCCTCACCGTGGCCCTCCCGTCAGGTGCAACTGCGACTGTGGTGTTCGTGCCGGACTCACACGCCGCAGCGTCGGCAGCCGTGGCAGCCGCTGCCGTCACTTCAATGGCCCCAGGTCCGTCTGACGTGCGTGTTGTCGGCAGCGGAGGCGGAGGCGGAGGCGGCGGGGGCGGAGGCGGGGGCGGAGGCGGCGGAGGCGGGCACCCGTCCTACCAACCGTACCAGCCGTACCAGCCATACCCGCCGTACCAGCCATACCAGCCGTACGGGTCACACCAAGCCCTGCCCGGCCACGTGACCGTCTCGCCCGGCCTCATCGACGGATCGGCATCGGGGTCAGCGCGGCTGGCGGCTATGCGGGCGGCTGCGTCGGCGGGCGTGGAGTACGAGCCCTCCGTCACCTCAAGCGGCGGCGGCGGCGGGGGCGGCGGCGGGGGCGGCGATGCGGCCAGCGGCTTCTCGGACCCTAGACGGTCACCGCCCTCCTCAATCACGCAAGGCAGGGTCTTTGGCCCCGGCAGCAGCGGCGGCGGCCCCGGCAGCGGCGGGGGCGGCGGCGGCGGCAGTGGCGGGTTCGGTGCTGGCGCTGGTTCTGGCGGCAGGCTCGCTTCATCGGGAGCGTCGTCGGTGTCGGACCACCACAGCCAGTCGGGGGTTCGCGAAGCGTCTGACAGGCATGCGATGCACGGGGGACTTGGCAGGGACGGCGGTTTCAGCAGCCTCCCCGTATCAGCCCCCTTCTCCGCAGGTGCGGAGCTGGGTCCCGGCGGTTTCACCGCTGCGGAGCGCGAGCACCTGAGGGAGCAAGCGGCCGCTGCGGCTGCTGCTGCGGCCGGCGGTGCCGACGGCCCGGGTGGCGCCGCCTCAACGGCTATCCAGCAGCGGTCCCGGCGGTCGGGGTCAGACTCCTCCGCGATGATGCGAGCTGCCCTGCAGCGCCGGCTGGCGGCGGCGCAACGGGCCTCCGAGCAGACGGCTGCCCGCGCCCAGCGGCACCGCATCGACGAGGCGGAGTCTGAGGGCGGCAGCGGCAACGCCGCGCTGTCCATGGCTCTGCCTCTGAGCTCCCTGGAGCTGGGCCTGGCGCCCTTCGCCGCGCTGGACGCAACGGACTTTGGCCGTGGTGCCGGTGGCGGTGGCGTTGGCGGCGGCGGCCTCGGGTCCGGTGGCGGCGGCGGCGGCGGCATCGGCGGGTGGGGCCGGCTCCCAGAGTCAGCGTCTCCTAGTTCTGCATTTGCGCAGCCAACTAACAGCCTGAGTCAGCCCAGCAGATTTGTCGACCTGTCGCACCCCTCCACCTCCTCCCCCCTCACGTCAGCTGACCGCGGCCACGGCCCCCACACGGGCACCGACACCGCCCCGGGCGCCGCGCCCCACCTCCACACCAGCCACCACCCCGTAACCTCCACGTTTGACCCCTTCGGCGGCCTCGGCGCCCGCCGCGGCAGCGGCTCCGCGGCCTTCTCGCCCCGCGCCGCAGACGCCCTCCTCCGCTCAGAGGAGACCGGCCGACTCGGCCTCAGCCCGCGCCTGGCCGCCCTCTCGCTCGTCGACGACCAGCACCCCACGCTCACCGGAGCGAGACACCCCCTCACGCTGGCCTCCGCCTCAGTCTCGCCGGCAACCCCTTCGGCGCTCCTGCCGCTCGGAGACGTCGACCCCGGCGCCGTGTCGGCCCTCCCGGGCCCCGCGCTAGGCTCGCGCGCAGAGGTCTCCGCCCCCACCGGGCGCTCTGCAGGCGGGCTCACAGCAACGGGCTGGGGCGTCGGCAGTGGCGCCGGCGGCGGATCCGGCGGCGGCGGCAATGGCGCCGGCCGCGGGGGCGGGGATGCTGCGGATACCGCCGGCTCTGCCGCCCTGTCGGGCCTGGAGGACATCATCGGCCGCCAGGCCGGCGCGCGCCGCCGTGCGCTCACCACGCCGGCGCAGCCCTCCGCCGCCAGGGCGTGGGCTCGCAACGACGCTGACGCCGTCCTCGCCTCCGCCGCCGTCGACCCCCACAGTCCCCTGGACGGGGTGACGTCGGCGGTGGTGGACGTCGACGCGGAGGACTGGATGTCGTCGCTCCCCGCACCCCGCACGCGCGCGCTCACCACCACCAGCCGCTACGCAGACCACCACGACGGAACCGACGCCTCCCTGCACACGCAGTGAGGCGCACGGGATGCGGCCGGACGCGAGGCGGGAACGGGCATCGCGCCCCCGCTGGCCCCTCGCCAGCCCGTGCGGCCATTGTGGGGCTGAACCCGCGCCCAACTTGGAGCGGCGAGCCGGCCGCGCTGTCTGCGGGGCGGTCTATTGACTGCCTTGCTTCGTCCCAGCTATGTTACTGCCCCCCTCCCCATCACCCCGCTGCGGGGCGCCGCGATATGGGTGGACTGCGCTCCGCGCGGGCGCAGCCTTGTTCCCCCGGTCGCAGCGCCCCCTGCGAATGCGGCGGGGGCGCGACCGACAAACTGCAAGCCACCGAGCTGGTGCAGTTGCCAGGGCATGCCCCACGCTTTCGTGTTTGGGCTGACCGGTTCGATTCATCATCGCCCAACCAGCGTTGCAGCTGTGAGACAACCAGAGCGATCCAACAACAAGACCGAGTCTGATGCCGCTCCTCCATGCTGCGACGGCTGCCGCAGCCGGCGTGCCCCACGCGAGCAAGCGCACGCGGGCCAAACCAATGCGGCCTTCGCCAGCCGGAGGGCGCGCGCGCTCACACGGCGGAGACACCGAACAACACTTGGGCAGAGCACGCCACAAGCCCAGGCGCGCGCGCCCCGCCCCGCCCCGCCGCGCACTTGGAGTCATGTCCACGACGCGCATGAGCGCCGACGAGATGGGGTACTGGCTGCACGACGCAGCAGAAGCGGGCAATGCAGCCGAAGTGCAACGCTTGCTGGGCGCGGGCGCTCCTGCTGACTGGGACGGGAACGTGAGCGCGGCGCGCGCTGACTGGGACGGGAACGTGAGCGCGGCGCGCGCTGACTGGGACGGGAACGTGAGCGCGGCGCGCGCCAGCCCGGCATTGCTTGCCTCCGAGGCTGCTACCCGGGGCCGGTGGAGCCGTGCGATGCCAGAGCGGGCCGTGCGAATCGCGGCTGGGGGTGCTTCGTGTCCGCAGCAGGGGACAACGGCACTCCACATCGCCGCACAATGGGGGCACGCTGCCGTCGTGCGCGCGCTCTTGGACCATGGCGCCGACACGGAGGTTGAAGACTCCGTGAGCACGCGTGTTTGCGTACGGGGGCTCGCTGCTCGTGATGCCGCTCGCCTGACGACGGGGAGAGGAGGCCGGCACGCCGCGCTTCAACGCCTCGCAAGGTTGCCTACGCGATTCCAGCGCACAGGCGGCACGGCGCGAGGGTGGCACAGCGCTTGTGCACCGTGGTGGGGTCGCGTGCGAGAGCTGGTGGGGGCTGGGGGGAGCGCTCGCGCGGGTTCAAGGCTTCGTGCTGCTGCCGCATGGCAACGGCGCAGGAGGGAGCGACAGCGCTGCTGATGGCCGCCGCACAAGGTAACATGGACGTGATACGGATGCTTCTGGCGCATGGCGCCAATGTCGAGGCAACGGACAGTGTGAGCACGCACGCAAGCCTCCAATCCAAGGCTCCCAGCATCATGCCGCCGTAGCGCGCCAGTCAGTGGCAGAGGGCGCTGCCTCGCTGGGCTGGCCAAGAGATGACGCTCTCTTGCTCTTGGGAGCGACCAACCTGGGAGGCGGCGGGGGCAGCAGCCGGTGTGAAGACGCTAGCACTAGAGCTCACAGCTGTAAACCGATCACCGCTGACCAATGCTGGGCTCGCCGCGCTGGGTGTGTCGCAGGACCGCGAAACAGCCCTCACCTTGGCTGCGGGCGTGGGTCGACCGGAGGCCGTTGCCTTGCTCCTGGGCCACGGTGCGAAGGTGGACGCTACGGACATTGTGAGCGCGCGAGCTCCGTCGCTGGGCCTCCGAGCCTCCGGCCAGCCCGGATCAGCGCAAACGCTGCGTGCTGTCAGGGGCACCAAGGCCCGACGCGGGGCCATGCCAAGAGGCCGCTCGCCGGCTTGCTGGGCGTGGGCTGGCTCGTTGCCGGTGTCGCTGCGCGATTGACCTCGAAGAGGGAACGCGCGCGTGGTCGCTGCGCACCCGCGCAGGTGAACCAAACAGCACTGCTGCTGGCGGCCGGAAACGGGCACACGGACACGATCCGCCTGCTGCTGGGCAACGGCGCCAACATTGAGGCCAAGGAGCAAGTCAGCTTGCGCGGCGGCGCGGACCGGACCGTGGCTGTGGCGCTGTCCAGCAACCCAGGACGTTCTGGCGGAAGCGGTGGCGCCCCTGCCGCAGAATAGGGCGAGGCGCGGCGGGTTGACTGCTGCCGACGAGCAAGCATCGCGTGGCTTGGGAGCGTGTGGTGCCTCGCAGGACGGGAGAACGGCCCTCATGCTTGCGGCCATGTGCGGCAGTCTCGACTGCGTCAGCATACTGTTGGAGAGCGGCGCCAGCTTGGAGGCGAGGGACAACGTAAGCCCGCACACCCGCGCAGCAACCACACCGGGAGGGGGGGGGGCGTGCGGGCTCGCAAACCCCATGCCTTGAAACTCCGCGGCACAGCAAGCCCCAACTACTTTGCGGCATAGGCTCGTGACAAGCGCCCATTGACGCCGATGCGCAGGGTCGTCTGACAGCTCTGTCCCACGCTGCCACGATGGGCAATGCTGGAGTCATGCGCCTGCTGCTGGAGCACGGGGCCGACGTGGAAACTGTGAGCCACGCCGTTTGTGGGAGCCCCGCTCGCCAGCCGGCGCGCCCTTTTGCGACAGCACAATACGAGCCCGGTGTGAATTGGCGCTGCCCGCCTGCGGCAGGCTCGATGCAGCACGAGCGCTGGCGTGCGGATCCCATGCTCTGACAGACTCGCGCCGCTGTGACCTGATGGCCAAGTCGCAGGCCACTCTTGGCTGTGATAGCGAGGCCATTCTATGCGAGGAGTGCATGTCGATGATGCGCGATGCCGAGCGCATTCAGCGATGGCGCCGCCGCCGCTCGCTCGCCGTTTGGGCGCACTGACAACACCACTGCAATTCGTCGTGCGCCGCTTGCTCACGCGCGAACCAAGCGTTGCCCAATGCAGCGGCGTGTGGTTGCCAGCCGCATCTGCAATCAAGTCCTTCGCTGCCGAACGCTGCGAACAAATATACTCATCAGCCCTGCACGCCCCCCCCTCCCGCCGCGCGGGCACACGCTCCGAATTGACGGGACCCCCAGGGGGAATCCCAAGGCACAGCAACGATGAAGGCCAAGCGCCCTCACGCCGCACCCTCACTTCGCGTCCGTCACGCGCGCAGTGGGCCGCCCGCTCGTCCGCTCGGCCACCATGCCGTCAGCTCGCGTCGGCTCCGCAGTGATCTTAAACTTGCACCCGATGTCGTCTGCTCGCACCACCAGCAGCCGGCCGTCCGCCGGCTGGCCGGCGCCCTCGCTGGCCTGCAGAGCCGCAGCCGCTTCGTCCAGCTCCGCGCCTGGGCGAGCTGTGCGCGGCTCCATGTCGACACGGTCGCCGTCCTCAGACACCCTCACCCAGTGGAACGCGCACGGACCCGGTGACCCCCCCCAGTACCACGTGCGGGCTCGGAGGACGCCGCCCGGTGCCGCGGCGCCGTCGATCCACAGCTCGCGGCAGCGGGGCGGTGCCGCCTCGACCGTGTCCGAGGGGCTCGACCACCACTGGTGCCCGTCTGAACGACGCGTGACTCGCACAACGACGCGCCGTCCCGTCAGCGACGGCACGAGCGGGAGTGACGCCGGGTCGCTCAGCGCCGTCACCACGTCCGCAAGCCACTGGCCGCACGCGCCAGCACTGCTAAAGGTGGGTTGCACGTCGGCGGCGCCGGCTCCGCCGCGCCGCAGCGCCATGCAAGCTCGGAGGATCGTTGCGGCGGGAAGCGGTTTCATGTCCGTTGGGACGCCGGCGAAACGAAACACCGCCGCCCAGTCGTCTGGGAGGTCCGCCTCGCTGCCCTCAGGCAAGGCGAGATCCTTCCAGCCGCGCGGGGTCGGCGTCCGCTTCACACGGACAAACGCGCTGCCGCCAACGTCCACGGCGCCGCCGCTGTCCACGTCGGTGGCCGGAGCACCGCCCGTCGCTCCAGGTTCCGCAGACACGAACCACTCAACTGCGACCGCGTCGCTCGATGCGGCGGCCCGCAGGCGATCGGCCAACGGCCCAGCGGCAGCGGCGGTTGCTGTGACGCAGTTTCCCTCGCGAAACCGCCCTTCAGCCGTGCACACACGAAGCGTGCGGTCGCAATAGCGGCTGTGATGGTGGGGCGACACGGTGATGCGCACCTGATTCGGGTCTGACCCGCCGGCTGGGCGAGTCACAGCGCCCGGGCCGGAGCCGGCAACGTTGGCGGTTGCCGCAGGGACAGGCGTGGACCCACGCGGCGTGCCGACCGAAGCGGTAGCTGGTGTCGACGCAGCCGCTGCAGCAGCCGGGCCGCTGCCTGGGGCGGGGGCGCGGCGGGTGGCCGCTGCCACGGCTCTGGCCTGGTGGGGCGTCGACTGGGACGACGAAACCGCGCCGGCAAGCCGGGCCGCCATGGCGGCGGCGGCGGCATCCCCTGTAGTTGCAGTTGCAGTTGATGTTGCAGTTGCAGTTGCAGTTGCGGCGTTGCTCCCAGCCTGCTGCTTGCTGTCCCGGGAAGACGACGCCGAGTCTGGCGCGTCGGCACATTGTTCCGCCGAGGACGTCGTTCCCCGGGTGGGGCTCAGAGGCGCGGCGCTTCGGTCGATGACGAGCCGAAGGCTGTCCTTGCGGAGAATCGCCCGCTTGCCGTCAGAGGCGGCCCCGGGGGGCTCGGTGGTGCCTGACACGTACACAACAGCGCCGGGAAGGTCCTCCGCGGTGGATCCCGCCCCAGCTGAGGTGACCACCTCGTCGAGCGCGAAGGCGTCTCTCAGCTGCACCGCCGCCCCCACCCGGTCGAGGTCGACCGGGTGCGTCGCGGCCACGGCAGACACCGCCTCGGCGGCGTCGCCCGAGGCGAACCACTCTGGAAGGATCGCTACCCAGGCTGACGGTGGGCCGTCGGCCGCGTCGACGTCGGCGTCGACGTCGCTGAAGATCTCGACCAGTAGCACCGTCCACGCGGTTACGCGGCAGGTGAACTCACTGCCCCACGCCCACGCAGCCACTCCACCCGTGGTCGCTGCCGGTTCCGCTGCCGGTTCCGCTGCAGTTGCAGTTGCAGACGAAACCGTGAGCTGGTCGCCTGGTGTTGCTGGTGCTGCGCTGTCGATGGGGGAGGCAACAGCGCTGTGCTCGGAGCCCGAGTCAGCTGACTCGATGATGACGTCGGGCTTCACAATGGAGGGAGCCGACGTCGAGCTGGCGGGATCCTTGAGCGAGCGGACGGGGGGCGACGTCTTGGCGGCGGCCGGCTTGCCGCCTGAGGCGACGGGCGCGGGGCCCGTGGTGGCAGTGTTCGAGGACGGCTTGGCGGCGTCTGCCGGCGAAGCCGGGCCGGGTCTGCTTGTGACGGCGGGGTGGGCGGTTGCCTTGGCGCTGGCAGGGGCCGCCCCTGAGGCTGGGGCGCCGCCCACCACGGCGCCTTGCACCGCGGTCACGCCCCCGAGCGGAGTACGCTCGAACAGGGCGTCGTCGAGCAGTGCCGATACCGCCGCGGCGCCCGGAGAGTTGGTTTTGGCGCCAGCCAACCTTGCGCGCGTTGCACGCGACACAGACTCGGCGCCCGTCAGCGCGGCCACAACGACGGACCTGCTTGACACGCCCCTGCCCTCGCACGCCCAAAGGCGCACTCCAAACTTGCGGTGGGGCCCGTCCGCGCTGAGCCCTGCAGCCGAGAGCACGCTGAGGCGGAGCGGAACCGCCACCCGGCTCAGCGCCGAGCCGGAATCCGAGCGCGCCTGCCGCCCTGACCGCCGCAGCGGGCTCTCCGTGGCCGTCTCGCTCGACCTGCTGTCGCCCCGGTTCCGCCTCATGCGCCGCAGCACTTGGCCCATGGGTGCCTAGTCCGTCGCGGGAGCCGCGCGAATCCGGCACCAGCAGTTCTGCCGCTGCCGCCGCCGCCAGTGACCCCCCTCCAGCCTGAGTGCGAAGACGCCTCGAGTTTGCCCTCGCAAGGCCCCTGGCGCAGCGCCGGGGCGGCAACAAGCAACCGCCACCTGCCGAGGCGGCTGCCCGGCTGCCCGTTCCCCCCGCGGGCGGCAAGCGCCGGTGCAAGCCGCGTCTCGCACAGCACCTCGCCCGTCGTTGAATTGACGGCAGAGCCGCGCGCCCGCCTAGTCCGAGCGCTGCGCGTTTTCACTGCGGCGGCCCCATGTGGGCCAGCCCGGAGACCTCCCTCGCGGGCGTGAGCCGCGCCTTCTTTGCCAACCCCCTCCCGGAGGACGATGGGCTGCGGCGGGCGGTGGCAGCCTGCATCGCTGAGCGCAAGTTCGGCCATGTGGTGCAGCTGCGCTCTCAAGGTGAGGCTGCTCCGCCCACTCGCCTCCACGCCCCGGTGACTGCCACGGGCGCTCGCAAGCGGCAGCAGTCGCTTCTCTTGCGGGGAGCCTGGGGTGTGCGCGGGCAGCTCGAGGGTGGGGGAGCAAGTGGGTAGCGCGGCGGGATGCTGCCGAGGCGCAACTGCCCCGCGCGCGCGCGCGCCAAGCTGGCTTCCCCGTGCCGGCCTGAGCGTTAGCGCCCTCCGAGGCACGCTCGGCCGTCTCTTCCGCGCGTGGCGCGTGTCCCGCTGCTGCCACCGGCGCCGCTCCTGCGCCCACGCCGTCGCTGCTCATCTGGGTTCCGCCCCGACCTGGCGCGCGCGCCGTCGCAGTGGAACACGCTGGCGTCACCTTTCACGACCTGATCCGGGCCGAGGCGGCGCTTCCGCCCGACGCCGACGCGACGGCATCGAGGGCTGCCCTCCGCTCGCGAGTGACACAGCTGAAGGCTCTCAAAGCAGCCCTGCGCACGCAGACCCGGCAGAGCTCCAGCCTCCGCCGCCAGCGACGGGCCCTCACGCAGCTGCTCAAGGCAGTCACGGCCAATCGTTCCGCCGCTGGGACCCTGCCAGAGGTCCCCGACGTGACGTCGCCCCCGCCCCTGCCTGGAGCAGCGGCACCGCGTCCCACTGCAACTTCAACTGCAACTGCAACTGTGTCTGCACCTTCAACTGCAGCCAAGGCTACGACTACAACTGCACGGGCTGCTACGGGTGCGTCGGCCGCTGCGACGGCCACCGTCGCCGTGGCGGCTGCTGAGAGAACTACGGTGGTTGGCGGCCCGCTGGTGGCCGGCGCAGCGGCCGCTACACCAGCTGCAGCCGCCGGGGCCGATTCAGTCTACAATTCAGACTGCGACACGCCGTCAGACTGCGTTCCAACGCACGTCAGCTCGCCATCACCCGGTCTGTCAGGCATCCCTGGGGCCGGCGTGCCAGTGCTCGAAACCGCCGCGGCGGCCAAGCCCGGCCGGCCCGCTCAGCCCCCTGCCACCCTGCTGGCCCGTCGTGGCTCCGCCGTGGATAGCTCTGCCGATGCAGAGCCGCCAAAGCCGACGTCGGCGCCCCCGCCCATTTCGGCTGCGCCCCCCCGGCGCCCGCCGCCGATATCGGCGACACCTGTTCGGAGGGATCGGCCGCCGATCGCTGCCGCGTCACCGCGCAATCAGCCCCCCATCCTCGCGGCAGCGCCGATGCGCAGGCCGCCTGCCACTCTGTCGGCTGAGCCGGCCACAGGCCCCTTGCAACCCCGCTTCTACGACCGTCACTCGTCGGCAGGAGGCTGGTCGGGCGACAGGGGGCGGTTTGGCCGCGACGTCGGCGCCTCTCCGCCGGCCGATGGCTTTGCCGGCGAGGGGCTGTCAGGGGGCCAGGCGGCGCACGGCCACGGCCACGGCCCGGCGCGGCGCCCCCCTCCAGCTGTCGTCCGTGTCACGTCCTGGAGGTCGCGGTCTGGGCAGTGGAACGCCGGGGATCGTTCCGCCGGCGTGCCTGCCGCGTCGCCCGTGTCGGCTGGGCACAGCGCCGGATCCACGACGCCCCGGGGGCCGCCAGCAGGCTCCCTCACCCCAGCCGGTGACAGGTTCGGTGGGGCTGCGCACGGGGCAGCGCCCGGTGCGGCGGCGCTGGCGAGGGGCGGCACCGGCGCGGGCGCTGGAGGGGCGGCAGGCGAGTTTGCGGGCCGTGACGAAGACAGGGCGGCGGCTGCCGGCGCCTCCTCGGGCGCACCGGGGGGCAGCGCGCAGTCGCGCCATGCCGCCTGGGGCGATGCTGCCTCGCGAAGGCATTGGGGCGCAGCCAGGCCAGGCGGGACCGCTGATGGCGGGCCTTCGTCCCGTGGACCCGGGTACCACCGGTGGCGGTAGCGCTGCGCATCGGCGTGTTCAGAGGGCCAGGATGAGTGTGTGCGGGCGCGTCAGAGTGCCAAGCCGGCTGTTGTGCTCGCGCTGCGTACCACCACTCCGCCGAACGCGCCGCCGTGGGCCTTGACCTCCCCCCTGTCGCGAGCCCTCGAGGCGCAGCACAGAACGTGGGTTTGCGCCCGCTCCACACCACTGCCGGGGACCTCTTCGGCGCACGCAACGCACCGGCTAGCGCAGGCCCTTTTCGGGGTTGCCCCGCGGGCAGACAGGGTGGATGAGGGGCGGCGGGGCCTGCGGTCTCGGTCGCGTGCTGCTTGACGTGTCGAGCCGCGAGTGTGAGTCCGTCACCCGAGCGCTGCCACAGGGCTCGCGCCTGCGCGCGGACCAGCTCACGCGCGGCCGGCTCGCTGCCCTCGGGCGCGGCGCAGGACTCGATTTGCTGCCGCGCTTGCCAGGCCTCGTCCCTCGTCCGGCGGCAGGGCCTTGAGGGACTGCCTGGCCGAGGGCTTTGCCGGACGGCAGCGTGAGGCAGAGCGCTTTGCACGCGCCCAGCTGCCTCGCAGGGCACACTTCCCAAGCCTGCGAACGCGCAGCCCAAGTCCGCCGTGAGTGCGGCGGTCCGCAGCCGGGGGTGCGCAGGGTTTTGTCGGGCCGCCTGGGGTTTGCCGATCGTCGACGATCGAAGGGCTTGCGCGCCCGCTCGATCGTCGACGATCGGCCACGGCCGCTTCGCCGATCGTCGCGCGCCTGCTCTCAGCGTTTTGCTCCGGTGCCGTGGGCGATGCGCATGCCTCGCAGGCAACCCGATGGCAGCCGCTGCGCCCGCTAGCCCCAAGTCCGCCTCGGCCAAGCGCGAGCGGGAGGCCCGCATTGGCGTCACGGTGCTCTCTGGGTTCCTTGGCTCCGGGAAAACGACCCTCCTCTCTCGCCTGCTCAACGAGAGCCACGGCAAGCGCCTTGCGGTCATCGTCAACGACATGTCGGAGCTGAACCTGGACGCCCGGGCGGCAAGCAAGCTCGTGCAAGCGGAGCAGAAGCTCGTCGCGATGCAGGTAAGCAAGGCCGCGAACGATGCCGGCCGCCGACGTCCGGACTGATCTTGCCAAAGCAAAGAAACGCCTCGGGATCGTCGGCTCTCGCCCGCGCGCTCCCAGCGATTGCGCCGCCCGGCCCCGGCCCCGGCCCCGGCCCCGGCCCCGGCCCCGCCCCCGCGCTCAATCACATCGTGTTTTCTTCTTCTCGCCGTCGTCTTTTTGCGTCGGCCTGAGCGCGCAGAACGGCTGCATCTGCTGCACGCTCCGCGAGGACCTGCTGGAGGAGGTCGCGAAGCTTGCGCGCAGCGGCAAGTTCGACTACCTGGTCATCGAGTCCACGGGGATCGCGGAGCCCCTGCCTGTCGCGGAGACGTTTTCCTTCGACTCTGAAGGTGCGTCACTGTCCGACCTGGCCCGGCTTGACACCATGGTGACGATGGTCGACGCCCACAGCTTCCTGCACGACCTGGACACCCTCGAGAGCCTGGACGACCGCGGGTGGGAGGAGGAGCAGGAGGACGCCGAGCAGCACGTGTCCACGCTGCTTGTGGAGCAGATCGAGTTTGCCAACGTCGTCGTCATCAACAAGTGCGACCTGGTATCCGAGGCAGAGGCGGCCCGCGTCGAGGCGGCCGTGCGCGGCCTCAACCCGGAGGCAAAGGTCATCCGCGCCACCAAGGCAGCCGTCCCCCTGGATGCCGTGATGAACACCGGGCTCTTTTCCATGGAAAAGGCTTCGACGGTAAGCAATCCTGCTTTTGTGCGATGGCCGGCCAAAGCCTCGCGT
The DNA here is from genome assembly GCA_008330645.1 of Cafeteria roenbergensis. Classification (NCBI taxonomy): domain Eukaryota; class Bigyra; order Bicosoecida; family Cafeteriaceae; genus Cafeteria; species Cafeteria roenbergensis. The sequence goes on from VLTN01000057.1 coordinate 52,335, forward strand.
GTGGTCGCCGCCGGCACATGCCATCGCTCGTTTGCGCGCTGCTGCTCCCTTGGAGTCATTCTGTCCCCGCAGGCTGCCGGCTGGCTCAAGGAAGCTCGCGGCGAGCACGTCCCGGAGACTGTCGAGTACGGCATCAGCTCCTTCGTGTTCCGCTCCAAACGTCCCTTCCACCCTGGCCGGCTTGGCTTGCTGCTCGAGTCCCGCGCCTTCTCGTCGGGCACGTCGTCCCAGGCCCCTCCCCGTCGCCGAGCCGGCGCAGACGGCAAGGCCCTGCCGCCCGCTGCCGCCTCCGACGCCGAGGGAGAAGCGAAGGCCGGCGACGTTGACGACGACGACGAAGACAACGCCGCGCTGATGGCCAAGGCAGCCTCGGAGCCTCTGGCGCTGCAGGCTGCCATGCGAGGCGAGTACGGCTTCGTGATCCGGTCCAAGGGCATCGCGTGGCTCGCCGGCTCCGAGGCCGGAAGCAACTCGTTTGCCGGCGAGTGGTCGCACTCCGGCCGCCGGGTGTCACTCACGCCCACCGGCCAGTGGATGGCATCTGTCCCCGAGGCCGACCGTCCCAAGGACGAGGAGTTTGTGCGCTCTTGGAGCGACGAGCCGGGCGTCGGGGACAGGTGCAACGAGGTGGTGATCATCGCGTTCGACCTCAAGGTCGACGAGTTCCGGGCCGCGCTGCAGGCATGCCAGGTCACGGACGCCGAGTGGGAGGCCGGACCCGCCTCTTGGGCAAAGATCGAAGACCCCATCTGGGGGGACGTCGACTGGGAGGCGTTCATCGAGGCCATGACCGCCGCCGACGACGACGACGACGAGGAAGGCGGGGCTGCAGGCCACCACCACCATCACGACCACGGGGCATGCAGCCTGCCCGTGGCCGGGGGCGAAGACCGCGAGCCGGAGTCGAAGCGCGCGGCAAGCAGCTCCCCCGTCGGCGACTCCGCATAGCTCGGCCGCCCAACGCCTGGTGCCGGGCGCTCCTGCCTCTTGATTGAGCGCCGGCCCCAGGCCCGCCGGCCAGCCTGAGCTTTCGGGCCGGTGCGGATGCGGAACGCAGCTCAAGGGACTCCCGGTTGTGAGACACCTACGGGGACGGACTCCCCTGGGAGTGTGAGCGCGAGCGAGTGTGTGTTTTTGAGTGTGTTTGTGAGTGCCTGAGCGCGCTCGCGCCCCATGTGTGGTGGCCATTTCACAAAGTGTGGGGCGGCCACGCCGGCATAGGACTTCACACCCCCGGAGACGCATTGTGCAACGAAAGCACGCACACAAAGCCATGCACCAAACAGGCACGACGAGTCACCAGGCACCCACGCAAGCTCGCATGCGCCGCGCATCAGATGGTCTTGACCACGTTGCTGCCCTCCACGCGGAACCCGTGCGAGCGGAACTCGCCGCTGCCGAGGAAGTCGTCGAGCGACGTCACGTCGTACCGGGCGGCAACGGCTCGCAGCTCCTTGATGGGCACCCGGATGTCGCGATCGGCCGCCTCGCCCAGGGCCGCCGCCTCGTCGTGCTTGCGAAGCAGGTTTGCGAGCGAGGACCTCGCCTTGACGAGCCCGTTGAGCTCGTGCAGGAGCAGCTGCCGGAAGTCGCGGTGGTAGTCGAGGTACTTGGAGAACTGCCTCCTGAGTTGGCGCATCACGCTGAACTTCTGGGCTTGGATGAAGGACTCGAGCATCGTGCGAATGGCCATGTTCACGTCGGCGTCCGTCACCGCCGGCCTGAAGTGCATGCGCGCGTGCGACTCTGACATCCGGATGATGGACTCGATGTGACGCACGGCGATGGGGATGCCGTCGCTGACCTCCGACTCTCTCCGCAGCTCCGCGTACAGCTTCGCGATCCGCGCCTGGTTGATGTCTGTCAGGGAGGGGCGGCACGTGGCGCGGGCGTGCACAATGTACTTTTGCAAGAGCTCCTGCGGGATGAGCGACGGGTCGCTCAGGCGCCGCGCCGCGTCCAGAGCCGTTTGGCCACGCCCCCCGGCCGCGGCGCCGGCCGCAGCAGCAGCAGCAGACGACGAGGAGGAGGAAGAGGAGGAGGACGGCCCGTCCCCGGCAGAGCTGCGGTGGTCGTGGCCCGCGGACGACGCGCCGGCGGCCGCAGCTGCCGCCCTGGCGGGGGAAGGCACATCCGAGGTGACGGCCGAGCGATGACCTCCGCGTTCCGATGTGCCGTCCGTCGCCACCGCCCCGCCGGCCGCCGCCGCGGCGGCCGCGGCTGGGGCCGTCGCCCCGTCCGTGGCCCCCGCCGCGGCGTCGTCGCGCTCAGCGTCGGGGTGCGACCGCACGTGCGAGGCCACAACGAAGCGCGCGAGCTCCTCGTCTCTCACCGGGTCCACGGTGTCCTGCAGCACACAGAGGATGTCGAACCGCTGCAGGATGGGGTCCGTGAGCTGGACGTTCTCGGCGAACGTCTTGGAAGGATCGTACCGGCCCCCGATGGGGTTGGCCGCCGCGATGACGGAGCAGCGTGCCTGCAGCGAGGTGACGATGCCGGCCTTGGAGATGGAGATTGACTGCTGCTCCATCGCCTCGTGGATGGACGTCCGGTCGGCGTCGTTCATCTTGTCAAACTCGTCGATGAGGCAGACGCCGCGGTCCGCCAGCACCAGCGCGCCCCCCTCCAGGGTCCACTCGCCAGTCATCGGGTCGCGGTGCACCGCCGCCGTCAGACCCACCGCGGAGGCCCCCTTGCCCGTTGAGTACACTGCCCTGGACGCAGTCTTCTCAACATACTTGAGCACCTGGCTCTTGGCCGTACCAGGGTCCCCGAGCAGCAGCACGTTGATGTCGCCGCGAATGCGGTGCTTCCCGGAAACGTCCTTCTGCCTGCCCCCGAACATGGCCAGGGCAACCGCCAGCTTGGCGTGCTCGTTGCCGAAGATGGAGGGGGCGATTGAGCGGACGATGCGCTGGCCGATGGCCGGGTCGCGCGCGAGCTCCTCGATCTGACGCTTGTCCTCGTCGGTGAGGCCCTTGGAGGCCAGCGCGTCGCCCCGCTTGCGGACGCTGTTGGCCTCCAGAACCGTGGCGAAAACGGGGAACCCCTGCCTGCTGTTGAGAGACGCGTCATAGGAGTTGGAGAAGATTCCCGTCACCTCCACCTCCTCGCCCGGCCGCGCCGCATCGATGAGGTCGCCCAGCAGAATCACCTCCTTGTATCGAGGCACGCGGCCCGCGGGAACCGATCCGGGCGCCTCCTGCAGCGAGATCTTCTGGTAGTTGCGGTAGACGGTTTGCTCGCTGTTGAGAGCGAAGGGGCCGCGCGCCTGGCACTCCGTGCAGGCGCCCAAACGGGCCTCGCCGTCGCGGCCCACCACCACAGGCTCGGTGACGTTCCCGCACTTGGTGCACGTGTACCGCGCCACCTTGAGCTGCGGGAATACCCCGGTGCGCCTGGTGACCACGCCCGACACGCGCACCAGCACGTTGAGGTGCTCGTGCCGCAGGTCGCGCAGCGAGTCCAGGATGGGAAAGTCCCCGATTCTGACGTAGATCTCGTCGTGGATGCTCTCATAGTCGGGGTACATTGCGAGCACCTTCTCCTTGGCAACGCCGTCCATGAGCGCGAGCATCTCGCGCGGCGCATCGGCCGCCCACACGGCGAGCAGCGGCACCGCCTGCGTCATTGCCAGGTAGGACACGGCGAGCGTCTGGTTGTTCTCCGCGCACATGGTCTCAATGCTCTCCTGGTGCACGTTCACGCCCTTGGCGTCGGTGTAGTTGTCCAAAAACCACCGGAATCGGCGGCGAACCTCGGCGCGGGTCTGCTCCTGGGCGATCCACTCGCGCAGCGGCACGCTGTACGTGCCCAGCTCGAACGGGGCGTACTGCGAGGAACGAGGGGGCCGAGGGCGGGGCTCAGTGGGCGATGCCGTCGTCGGCCGCTGCTGCGGCCAGCACACCGGCACACAAGCGCCCACGACAGCAGCAGCAGCGGCAGCCAGGCACGGAGGGCGCAGGCGGCGCGAGTGGCGGCCGGTGCGAGCGGGCGTGGGAAGCGCACGCGGGCGCAGCGAAGCGCTTCGCCGGCGGCGGGCAAGTGCCTCACGTCCTCAGGCTCGTCGCCGGCAGCGGCCTTGCGCATGCGCTTCAGGCGCCGCTGGCGGTCCTGGTACGTCTCGTCCTGGTCCTCGTCAAAGTAGTCGTCGTCGTCGAGTCCCTGGGGGCGCAGGCCACGCGCGGCGTCCCTGCGAGCCATTTCGATCTCGGCAGCCCGCCTGGCGTCGTGGTCCACGGCTGCGTCGCCGTCCGCCGCGAGCATCGTGGGGTCGTACTGGTCGAGCTCCTGGATGGCGCGGTAGTCGGCCTGCATCTTGGCGTCGTCCATGAGGTCCTCGCCCTCGCTGTCCTCGTCGGGCATGCGGCGCGAGCTCCGGTCGTCGAGCACGCTGCGCCCGGCAGCGGCGTCCATGGCCGAGCTCTCGTCCTCAGACGTGGCGCGCGCCCGCTTGGCGCGGCGCGGGGACGAATCCGCCTGCGGCCCAACAGCGGGAAGAGGAGCGCCGTCAGACGCGCGGGGACGGGGGGGAAATGGCGGGGGCAGCCATTGCGCGGCCGATTCGCTGGGCGACCGACTGGCACCGCGCCGGGGCCTCGCACGGCGCACGCTGCCGAGCGCGCGCCGCGCAGGGGCGCGGTGGGGCTGTGTCGGAGCGCATATCGGAGACCCCTCGCGCGGCCGCCTACCCGCGGGGCAGCTGGGGCATGCGATTGCAGAGTCGCCCGCCGACGCTGAGCCCCGAGCACCAGCGCCACCACCGCCCGCCCCTCGCCGGGCCCCGGAGCGAGGCAGCGCCCGCAGTGGGGGCTGTGCGCGGCACAGCCGGCTGGCAGCAAGCCGAGGCGGCCCGCGCGCCGCGAGGCCCTCGCGCTCACCATTTCTGAAGCAGCCGGCCGGTGGCGGCCGCTCGTCGGGCGACTCCCGGCTGCCGCGGCTCTGCCGGCCCGGCTGGTCCTTGCGGCGAGGCGAATATCTGCGCTGGCGCAGAAACCATATATTGCACGCGCGGCAAGGAACGGCGCGGCGGCGATTGGCAAAGGGCGCACGCTGGCAGCATGGCCGGGTCGCTCGCCAGGTGAGGCTCTCGCGCGCCCCTCGCCTCGACTCGTCCCCGCGGGGGCGGCGCACCACCGGCCCGCGGCGAGCCGCTGCCGGCCTCGTCTCTGCCGCGGGCGGCAAGGCGTGCGAGACGGCGGCCCCGAGCAGAAGCGCCTAGCCAGCTTTCGCCCCCTGCCCTGCCCCCTCCTGCTGCTGCTCCCTCGGCCCTCGCAGTCTGCTCCCGCGCCCCACGAAGCTCTACGATGTGTACGACGACTCGGGCGCCTCGTCGGCGGTAGCGGCGCTGGCCTCGGCCGCTCACGGGCCGGAGCCGCCGCCGTACGGCAAGCGGCAGGGCTTCCGCCCGAGCGGGCCCGAGGACTTTGGCGGGGGCGGCGCGTTCCCCGAGATCCACTCGCCGCAGTACCCGCGCAACATGGGGAACCCGTCGGGCGCGAGGCGCGGCAAGACCATCGGGGTTGCGGTGGACGCGCAGAGCGGCGCCGCGGCCCACGACGCCCTGGTGCTGCGTGGCGGCGACAACAGCGGCAGGCGCGTCTTCACGCGCTTCGAGGACGTCGTCGAGCGGCGCGGGGGCGTGCCGCTGGAGCCCCCGTCGCAGGAGGAGGTCGACGAGACGCTGGCGCGGACGCAGGCGGCGCTCATGGCCATCGTTGACAAGGCCTCCGCCGCCGGCAGGGGCGTGCAGCTCCCGACGCAGTCGCGGAACCGCCACAACCAGAGCCGCTTCGTGCGCCTCACAGCCTCGGAGGAGGCTGCCGGGTACAACCCCGACGCAAAGCACCGCCTCGTGCGGGTGGTCGAGGCCCCGCAGGACCCCCTTGAGCCCCCCAAGCACAAGCACAAGAAGGCCCCCGCGGGGCCCCCCGAGGACCCCGTCCCCGTCCAGCACGCCCCGGCCGGGAAGGTGTCCGCCGCGGATCAGCAGGCATGGGAGATCCCCCCCGCCATCTCCAACTGGAAGAACGCCCACGGTTTCACCATCCCGCTCCACGTGCGCATGGCGGCCGACGGCCGGCGCCTCCAGGAAACGGTCACGAACGAGCGACACGCGGCGCTCACCCACGACCTCGACGTCGCCGAGGCCCTGGCGAGGAAGGAGGTCGACGCACGCGCGCGCCTCCAGCAGCGCCTGGTGCTCCAGGAGAAGGAGGCGAAGGAGGCGGAGATGCGCGAGCTCGCGGCCAGGGCGCGGCTGGAGCGCACCGGCATCGTGCCGAGGGCGCCCGTTGGCACGGGGGCCGCCGCCGCATCCGCCGCCGCTGGCGCCGCCGCCTCCGGCCCTGCTGGGGCGGCTGGAGCTGCACCGGGGGCCGCGGTGGCAGGGCTCGGCGGCGCAGACTCGGGCGGTTTCACGGGCGCTGCCGGCGCTCCTGCGTTCGCGGGGGGCGCAGCCGAGGCGCATGGGCCTGCTGACGACGGGGTGTCGGATCGCGAGACCATGCGGGCGGAGCGGAAGCGCCAGCGGGAGCGGGAGCTCCGCCAGGAACAATCCGGGAAACGCGCTCGCGGTCCCGCCGGAGGTCGGGACGACCGGGACGTGTCGGAGAAGATCGCTCTCGGGATGTCGGCCGCGCCCTCGCTGCGCGGGGAGGCGGCGTTCGACACGCGGCTCTTCGCAGGGGGCGGGGGGGTTGGCTCCGGGTTCGGCGGGGACGGGGACGACAACGCCTACAGCGCGCCCTGGCGCACGGCCGCGGTTTCGAGCATTTACCGGCCCCGTGGGGACGTCGGCGGCGCCGGGGACGCGGACGCGGCGCTGGCTAAGCTCAAGGGCGCCGCGGCCAAGTTCACGGCCGACGTCGACTTTGAGGGCGTCGGCGCGGGGGCGGGGGCTGGCGCGGCGGCGGCGGCAGCGAGGCCGGCTGGGGCGGGGCTGGGCTCCGGCGGCGCTGGAGTTGCCGCGCCGGCGCGGGACGGGCCTGTCGAGTTCGTGCGGGCGGAGGGGAGGCCTGCCGGCGCTGGGGCGGACGGCGAGGCGGATGCGGGAGGGGACCCATTCGCGGCCATGGGGGCTGGCGAGGCGCGCGGGGGGGGGCGCGGCCTGGAGGGCGTCGGGCATGGCGGCGGCATGCGAGCTGCTGCAGGCGGCGGAAGCGGCGGGGGCGGCAGCGGGCGTGACGCCGGCAGGACGCTCGACGACGACTTTACGACGGGCTGACCAGACGAGAGGTCGGATGCATTGCAAGCCCGCCGCGCGAGCCATTGAGGGGGGCGGGGGGAGGGGCGTGAAAGCAGAGTGAACCCTCGCGCTCCTGAGCGGTCGTCCTCAGTGGATGCGAGCACGGGCAATGTGCCCCGCTCCGTGCGACGAGTCCGTGAGGGGGGGGGGGTATGTGGACAGAGAAGGCCGTGCATGCACGCACGTTTGTGTCTGTGTGCGTGTTCACGGGGGAGGGGGCAGGCAGCGCTGCGCCCGGGGTGCTGGTGGTTCCAAACGCAACAGGTTTCGACGCGTCTTCCGCCGCTCCCTCAAGCAACAGCAGCGCCTCGCCAGCACCCTCACAAGAGCACGCCAAGCCAGGGAGTCGAGGCAAGTTGACCCAGTCAGCGCGCTTGCGCGGCACTGCAGACCTGGGTGTCAATCGCCGCTTGCACCCGCAAGTGCTACTGCTGCTGGCTCGGGCTTCTGCTCGAAACTGCAAGCGCGCCGGGTCGCACGCAACGCTGGCCCGCGCCCGCAGCGGCCCGCGTCGGACTGCGGCGCCGGCAATCGCTGCCCGCCTGCCCTCCCTCCTTCGCAGCCCCCCGTGCGCGCGGCCCGTCGGCCTCCGAGGCGAGGCTCGCGGCGCTCGAAACTCGAAGCTCGATCCGCAGCGCGACCGCCGGCAGAGCCGCCGGCTCGGAGGACAGGAGCCGGCTTGAGCACTCGGCGGCTCGCAGGAAAGAGCCTTCGCCATGTTCGCCTCCGCGATGCGCATGCTGATGGAGGCCCTGCCCCAGTACACCCCTGACGGCGCCATCACGTGGCTGCACGAGCAGCCGCGCATCGTCGGGTCCAACGAGCTGCCGGTGAGCCGTCTTGCCTTGTCCGATTGACCCTCGCGAATGGATGTCTCGACGTTGACCCCAGCCAGCCCCGGTGCTCCTCGGGGGGGACAGCCGTCGTCGGCGCGCTTGCGCGAGATTGCGGCGCGTTGGGCTAAGGGCGCGGGGGCTGGAGCGGGGCAGCCAGGCCGTCCGAGAGCCTGCCGAAGCGACGCTCAGGAAGCTTCCGGTCAAACCTGTCTCGGCGTCGCAGCACGCCTCACCCTTCGCCCCGCCCAGCGTCTTGCCTGCCTCCACCGTGGCCCTCTCGCGCAGGTGGACGCGCTCTTCTCGGGCTTCGCGACCCCCGCAGCGAACGAGTACGCGCAGGGCATTGCGGCCATGCCCCTCATCGCCCTCGTAATCGGGCTGCTGCTCCTCCTCATCGTGAGCCTCGAGGCCCCGCCCGCCGGCGCAGCCCGGCCCGGCTCAGCCCAGCGCACCCACGCTGCTCAGCCTTCGGGGTTCCCGGCGTCGCCACCGTGCGGGGGCGGCACAGAGTCCCCCGAGACTGCTGCTGAGCAGAAGACGCCTGACGCCAAGGCACTTGTCGCCTGCTTTTCACGACCGACCCTCGACGGGTCCCTCAGCCGCCGCCGCCCGAGTGTTCCCGCCTGCCCGGCAAGCCGGCATCGCTCCCCCCCCGCCAACTCTTTGCCTCGACGCGGTGGTTTTTGGTTGCCTTTGTTTCTGCTGCCGCTGCCGCAGATTGCCATCGCCTCGTGCTGCGCGTGCTGCCGGTGCTGCTGCTGCTCCAAGTGCGGCTCCTACGAGCGCGGGTTCACCCGCACCGTGATGCTCATCTCCCTCCTCGTCCTCACCGGGTCCCTGGTCGTGCTCGGCTATGTGGCAGTCGCGCCGCTCACCAGCGCAAAGGACGGCTTTGATGGCGCGGTCCGCGGAATCGGCGGCGTCGGGGACCTTTTCGCAAACACGGCCACGCGCCTCGATGCTGTGCAGGCCTCCTTCAACGACCTCTCCTCCAGCGCGGCGACCCTCGCGAACAAGGTCCGCCAGTCTTCCCAGGGCACCCCCGCCTCGCGCAACGCGGTCGCAGACCAGATCGAGAACGACATGATCCCCAAGGTGGACGACGCCTCCACCGTCATGGACGGCATCGGCGAGACCCTCAACAAGGTCGCCCGCCCCATCCGCGAGTTCGTCGGCACCCTCAACGACCCCACCATCTCCGAGCAGTACACCTCGGCGCTGCCAATCGCGGCCGCAGTCACCTTCGCGTCGTGCTCCGTGATCCTCCTGCTCACGCTCATCCCGCTCTCGCTCTGCCGCCTCTTCCACGTGCCCGCCTCCGTCCTCGTCTTCGTGTTCGGCACCGTCATCTGGATCGTCATCGCCGTGGTGCTCGCCGCCGGCCTCGTGCTGTCCGACATCTGCTACGACCCCGTCCAGCCCCTCACGCGCATCGCCCAGCGGGCCAGCAGCGCGCCCATCCTGGCCGACTCCATCAACTACATGACTGACTGCAACGCCTCCTCCCCGCTCCCGGGAGACCTCCACGTCATCACCAGCTCCGACGCCGCCGTCAGCGACATCAACGCCTCCTTCGCCCCCGCCCTCCAGGACATCCGCACCACCTTCTCGGATGACGTGGCCGTCGTCTCCGCCGCCAACGGCGTCGAGGCCTCTCTCTCGACCTCCCTCATGGCAGTGGAGGACGCCGCCTCCTCCTTCGGCTGCCGCCAGGCGCGAGGCATGTGGGTCCCCATCGCTGACTCCTTCTGCAACAAGCTCGTGGCCCAGGGCCTCGTCGGCTACTGGACCATCCAGCTCGCAGTCGGCATCGTCCTCGTATTGTCCCTCTGCTGCAACATGCCCGTCTGCTTCAGGCACACGGCACAGGACTTCACCGCCCCGGCCGACGACGCGGTGGCAGGCGACGACGTCGCAAACCCGCTCCCCGCCAACGTTGGCGCGGGCAGCGCGGGCAACTACTCCAAGCCCCTCACCAAGGCGCCCCCCGCCTGAGCTCCACGCTATCGCGCCCCCTCCACGGCAAGCGCCGCTTCTCGACGCCGGGAGGCGGCGCCGGGACCCGCCTCCCCCCCCCGCGCTCAGCCTGGCCGGCCGCGACCGGTAGCCGCCCGCACGGGGGCTCATGGCCCACGGGATCGCAAGGAGCTCCGCGCAGGGACGCCGCAAGGCCGCCCCTGGGCAAGCGTGGGGGGCGAGCTGGTGCTTGCACGCGGATGCGCGCGCGCGTATGCCGTTGCGTGTACTGGCAGGGATCGTTGCATGTGCGCCATGGCGTTGCGCCCACCCCGCCGGGCCGCGGCCACCGCGTGCGTGGCTCAGAGTTGAATCGTCGATAGCACCCACACGGCATTGTCTCCCCCCCTCCGCGCCATGTCCACCCAGCTCCCCGAGCCCGCGTCTTCAGACCAAGCGCGATGGTTCAAATGAGCACGGCAAGCTCGCGTTGGCCTACGCACAGCTTGGCCCCGCCCGGCGCTGCGGTTGCCCCTGCCGCGCGGCCGCGCCGCAAGCGCTCTGCCCCATCCGAGTGCGGCGGCAGCCCCGCGGGCTCCTCTGCTGCAGCGGAGCTTCGCACCCAGCCCCGCACTCGAGGGTGCAAGTCGCCAATGAAATCGCTGCTTTGGTGTCTGGTGGCTGCGGCGGCTGTCGCCGGCCTGGGGGACAGCGCGGCCGCAATGCGTGGCGTGGACCGCTCGGCGCTGTCCCTGGTCTCCCAAAAGCTCAACTGGAAGACCTCTATCGTGAACGAGCATGACAAGCACAGTCATGACGTCGACGAGCGCCACTTTGGCGGCGAGGCCTTGGCCTTTGTGACCCCCTGGAACAACCACGGGTGAGCGAGGCACAGCCTGCCTGCGACGCGCACCAGCAAGACGCCCAGATCTCGCCGGCGTTCAGCCACTCTTTGGCGAGCGCGTTCGCTTCGGGGCGGCTCGGCCGGTTTTGGAGGGTCGGCGCTTCGCGGCCATCTCGGTGTCGGGGAGCACCAGGCCTGAGCGGGGTTTGCTGAGAGCCGTGCCGGCTGCGTCGGGGCCTCAGCAACGCCTGTGGCGCTCGCGAAGCATGGGCTGGCGCTTGCGACAGCACTGTTGTCCGCGGATCCCATGCTCATCCGCAGGTACGCGGTTGCCAAGCGCTTCGGCTCAAAGTTCTCGTGGGTCGCCCCGGTGTGGCTGCAGGCACGAGTGTCGCCGGAGGGGCCCGTCACAGTGACGGGAACGCACGACATCGACGCTGCCTGGATGGCCGAGGTGCGGAAGGCGTGCGCCCGAGGGGGACCGGCCGCCCCCGCGCTGGCAGCCGCGCTCGACGGGGCGGAGGCGCAGAGAGCTGGTCGCGACCACGGCGCCGGCAAGCCAAACCCGCCGGCGGAACAGTCGCGCCGCATCCTCGGCTCGTCGGGGTGGCCAGCCGACCGGCCGCTCGCCCCGGCTTGTCCCAAATTCGTGCCGCGGCTTGCCTGGGAGGCAGCAGTGAGCCCGCAAGATATGCTTCGGTCAGTTCCCGTGATTGCCGACGTCATCGAAAATCGCAACTTTGACGGGCTCACGCTGGAGGTCCCCGTCAGTTCCGCGACACTGCCGTTCATCCGAAGCCTCACAGCGGAGCTGCACAAGCGAACGTCGGCGGCGGGCGAGCCGCTCGCGCTGGTGCAAGTGCTGCCGCCCGCGGGCACCGGCTCCGCAGCCATTGCCGCACTCGCAGCCGCAGGCGTTGACAGATTTGTCGTCATGACTTACGACTTTAGCTCCAGATCCGGCCGCGTGGGTGCCAACGCGCCCATCGCCTGGGTGCGCGACGTGGCGCAGCAGACCATCGCAGCAGTTGCCAATGGGATCGACGTCAACTCCACCAGCAGTGCGCTCGTCGAGGAAGCGCTGGTCTCGCCTGTTGCGGCCGTTCGGGATGCCGCACGGGCGGTGCGCGAGAGCTGGCGGGCCGAGCCGGACCGGCAGTCTGCGGCGGTGAGCGCCGATGGCGACTCGTCGAGCGAGACGCCTCTGGCGCGGGAACACGCCGCGGTTCTTGCCCGCGCTCTTGCAGCTGGCCGCGTCCTCGTTGGCCTTGCAATGTACGGCCACCACGACCCACAAGGCAACGGCGTCCCCGAGGCGCTCACGGGAAACACGTACGTCGCGCTGCTCAAGCAGCACAAGCCCAGGATGCTCTTCGACCGCAAGGCTGGCGAGCACCTGTTTCGGTATCCGGGCGCGCTTCCGGGCTCCAGGGCGCGGTGCTACTATCCGACGCTGTGGTCGGTCGCGCAAAGACTCGGTGTCGCAGCCGAGCAGGGGGCAGGCGTCGCGCTCTGGGAGATCGGTCAGGGTCTCGACTACTGGTACGACCTGTTCTGATTGGCAACGCCGCCCATGGCGATGCGCGCGCGGAATTGAGTGTTGCAGAGAGGGCGTCGAAGCCTGCCTCGTTTCAGCGCGTTGCATCCCCTCCGCAAATGGCGCGGCACACGTGCAGTGGGGCACGGCTTGCCAGGAGCTCCGCGCGTGCCGAGGCACGATGCAGCTGCCAGATGCGGGTTCACGCATGTCGATGGGCGGGACTCCTGTCTGCTGGCAGAGCCGCCCGCTGCGGCAGTTGTCGATGGCGCACAGCTGAGCGCCGGGCCCGGCGCCGCTGTGGACCAGCGGCGATGCTCAGCCCTGATGAGATCGTGACGATCCAGACAGTGTCTGTGTTTGTGTCCGTGCTGAGCATGCTCGGAAGGTGAGGCGAGCCGGGAAGCGGGCGGGCGGCGTCGCCTGCAGCACGCGCCCCACAGCACGCCGGGCTCCGTCTGGTCCGGTGGTGGCGCTGCTGCAGCGCCCAGAGGCGTTCTCGCGTGCGGCAGGGGTGGCCTGCGCTCAGATACATCCCGTGGGGTGCGGTCGGACCGCCCGGGCTGGTGCCCAGGCGCGGGGGGAACTGTCTCGGTCGGTGCCTTGCGCTCGGAAGCCTGCGCCTCGCGACACTCGCCGCGTTGGCCTCGCCCTCCCAACCCTGCCTGTCCCATCGCCGGCGCGCCATCCTGTCATCGTCATGCGCGCGCTCGCACCCTTCTTGCTCGCATTGCAGCGCGTTCATCGTGGCCGCTTACTTCCGGTACACCCACTTGCGCAAGTTTGCCTTCAAGCTCGTGAGCCGCGCCAGCTGCCGCGTGGCCGGTCCGCTGCGCCAGCGACGCGCCACTCGCTGCCCCAACGTGCCCCCATCGTGCCCGTGGCGCCGGAGCGCGCGCTGGCGAGCCGAGCCCGCGCGTGGCCGCCGGCGCCAGTCGCGCTGGCAACGCCTCGCCCAGGAGCGTCAGAATCCCCCGGTCACACCCACTCACCCATGCGCCTCCCTCCGCGCGAAGCCAACCCCGTCCCCGCATCGCTGCTGTTCCCCGCCGCCTCCCGTGTCACCGCCCCATCAGGTGTGCATCCTGTCAGTGAACGACTTTCTCAACCAGATCGGAGACTTCCTGCTCCCCTCGTCCGAGGTCCTCGCCGACGTCTCGGATCCCTCCGGCGGCCCCCTGTGCCAGGCGCAGTCGTGGATGGAGTCCTTCTTCGAGATCAGCAGCCCCATGTGGACGACCGCCATCGCCGCCACCCTCTACATGAGCGTCATCCAGCGGCGCAGCAGCGACGCCATCGAGGGCTCCTTCAAGTACATGGTCCTCGTCTGCGTGGGCCTGCCCCTCCTCCTGACAGTCATCCCCGGCGCTCTAGGCTACTACGGGGTGGCCGGCGCCTGGTGCTGGATCGCCGAGGCCCACAGCGAGTGGCGGCTCTACCAGTTCTTCCTCCCGCTTCTGGCATGCATCCTCTTCAACGGTTTCGTGTACTTCAGGGTGGTCTGCGCCATCAGGGAGACCGTGCGCGCGACGGAGGAGGGCAGCGGCGGGGCGCGCGACCCCGCAGCGCAGCAGATGCGCCTCGTCGTCGGCCGCCTCCTGAGGTACCCGCTCATCCTCGTCATCGTCTGGTTCTTCGCCATGGTGAACCGCGCCACCGAGGCGGCGTCCGGGCAGAGCATATTCTGGCTATACCTCCTCCAGAAGCTGTTCTCCTCCTCCCAGGGGTTCCTCAACGCGCTGGCATACGGCTTCTCGGCGGGCGTGCAGGAGGCCGTGTCAGCTGACATCGCTCTGCTCTGCCCGTGCCTGGTGGGGGGCGGCGGGGCGGAGCCGCTGCCGTCACCGGCTGGTCCCCGCGGCTTCAGGGGCGGGGGGGGCGGAGCCGGCGCCGGCGCCGGGCAGAGCAGACTGGAGCGTGACCTGAGCAGGATGGACTCGGGACCGTCCATCGGCGGCGCCCACAGCGGGGGCGCCGGCGCGGGCGGGGGCGCCGGCGACCTGGACGCCTACGGCCGCGACGGAACAAGCAGCTCCGGCGACCTGGTCGGGGCGTACGGCGTGGAGATAGCGTACGACGACGAGTCCCAGCTGGAGCTCGGGGCGGCTGCCGTGAGCGGCGTCACCGTCAACCCGGTGGCGGGCATGCCGGCCGGCTCGGCGTCCGCGGGCGCGCGCAGGGACGGGACGACGGTGCCGTCCATGGAGGAGCGAGTGAGGGCGGCGTCCGGGGACAGCGGCGTTTGATTGGCCGGTGATGGGAAGTTGAATGACCGGTGATGGGGAGCTGCGTGGCGAGGCGCTCGCCCCGCAGCCCCCTTCCCCCCCCCCGGCATGCCTGCAGGAACCCGGTGCAGCGCCGGGGATGCTGCTGGTGCTGCTGATTATGCCAGGCGCTCCCGCCTCGGCCGGCCTTGGGCCTCGCCCGCGGGTTGCAGCTGCTTGTTAGCTTGCCAGGCAGCCCGGCGCCGGAGCCGTGGCGCAGCCTGACTCAGTGCATTGCGGGAGCGCACGCGCATCCCGTCTTGCGTGTGGTGCGTAGTGCGGCGCGAGCGAGCCGTCGGAGGCCTATTTGCGCGTGCGGCAAGTGTTTCGAGGGATTCGCGCGTCTGCCGCACCGTTCACGGCGGCGCCTTGCCGAGCAACACGCTGCCGTTAAATGTGCCACGCAAAACCCAACCGTCTTGCGCTTGGCGGTTCATCAATGGCGGCGCACCAGATTTCTAGGGGAGGCCGTGCAGATATTGGTGGGGATGCACATATGTCCAACGCCGCTGCGAATTGCACCAGCAGACTTTGCACGCGCAGGCCTGCCTCCTCCCCACCCAGCAGCCCCGCATCGCCAGCCCTCGCTGTGGCGCGGGCTATGGGGGCCCAGAGCCGCGCGCTGTCGCTGTACCGGCGCATCTTCAGGCTGCACCGTCGCGTTCTTCCGCCCGAGCTGCGCACGCTCGGTGACTCCTACGTCAAGTGAGCCTGTGCCGCCGAAGCGGGACTCGACGGGCCACGCAGCATGGGGGCCGGCAACGCTCTCGATCCGCTGCTGGCAGCTCGCTGGGAGCCTGCCCCGGCCGCACCTCTGATGCTCACCGCGGATTGCCGCAGCGATGACGCACGCTTCCGGCGCGCGACCGCCCCGCCACCGGCCAACCATCCGCTGCCTATGCTGTCCACGGCTGCCGCAGGGCCGAGTTCCAGCGGCACAAGGAGGCTGACGCCGAGTTCGTCGAGCCCTTCTTCGAGGAGTGGGAGCGGTACGTGGACCAGCTCGAGACGCAGGCCATGGGCATGGGGGGGCAGGGGTTCGGCGCCGACTTGGAGGCGGAAACCGCGCGGGCGCTGAGCGAGGAGCAGCAGGAGCAGCTGCTGAAGCTCAGGCAGGCGTCGCTCGAAGCGGCGGCGGCAGCGGCTGCCGGCAGCGACCGGTCGTGAGCGCGTCGACACGCGGGCGTGGCCCAAGTCATGAATGTTTCGGCTGTGGCGAAATGGCGGGGCTGCTGCTGTGGGCAGCAGTGTGCGAGGGGCGGAGGGTGCGTGAGCGCGCCGTCTTGCGCGCGTGTGCCGTCTTGCGCGCGTGTGCCGTCTTGCGCGCGTGTGCCGTCTTGCGCTCTCGTACCCACGCAACGCGAAAGGCCCCACGGCGAGGCTCGAGCTGGAGGCTACACACACCAGTGCAACGCGCCCGAGGGCGTGCTGGTGGCTACCGCACGCACGCGGAGCTGGCACCGCGGGGCTCGGCCCGAGGGTCACGCGAGAGGCCCAGAGCTCCCGCCTGCCTGAGAGGCAAGAGCCGCCTCCCGCCTGCCTGAGAGGCAAGAGCCGCCTCCCGCCTGCCTGAGAGGCGGCCGGCAGCAGCGCACCGGGCTGAGCTAGCGGTCGGACTCGGCGCTGTCCCGGCGGGGCCCGCGGGAGTGGCGCGCCGGGGCCTCGTGATGGCGTCATTTGTGTCGGGTGCGAGCGCTGCTGCTGCGGGCTGTGTTTGTGGGTTTCGCGCCGTCGCGCATGGCGACGTGTAGCAATCGGCCCGATCGTGGATCGGGTGGGGTGTGTCTCGGTCCCATGTGCTCCGGTTGACCCGCTGAGTCCACGCGAGCCGGCGAGTGGCCGACGTTGGCCAGACGCCGCAAAAACACAAACTGACAGCACGACGGGGTGGCATGCACCGGAGCGGGAGTGACAGACGCCAAAAAGGCATGGCGCGGCCCTGGGATGGTGGTTGGCATCCCCGGTTTCGCGGGCTCGAGTCAGAACACGAGAACCTCCACTGACGCATCGCCAGCCTCGTTGCCGCCGACGCTCCGGCTGGCGCCCGGCCGCACCAAATGGGCCCCCGGATCAGCACAGGCGCTCCTGGCGTCAGGAGGCGGCGCAGCCGGCGAGCCTCCGGCCGCGACGGGCCCCTTTGCGGCCGGTGCAGGCCGAGCATCGGCGAGCCGCAGGAACGCCGCGCGGGCGTCGAACACCTGTCGTTTGATGCCAGCGGGGTCCCGTGCGCAGTGAATGACAAGCTCCGGCGACGCCTCGGTGGGGCTTGACATTTTGGACTTGTAAACGAGCAGCTTCCAGGGGGATGCCGAGGCGTCCTCGAACCCGCAGCTGCACCGCAGGCACGAGCAGAGGCCCTGCTCGTCGCAACACCCTCTGGTCAGCTTGATGTCCGTTATCCTGTGCAGCGGGATGGCCAGAGACCTGGTCTGGTACCCGCAGCACCACCAGTCGTAGAGCATGTGCTTGAAGTACAGGGTGCTTGGCGTCATCAGCAGCTGCCACGATGACGCCTCGCGCCGCCTGGCCCAGCCGCAGCACAGCGCGTAGCACAGCGCAAACAAGGGCACGAAGGGCAGACCCAACGGCCCGCACCACAGCGGCTGCGCGGCGCACGTGCAAATCCGGAACCGGTGCCATGTCGGGGAAAGCTCCGCCCGCATGACCACGCGCTCGCCGCCCACCTCGACGGGCACGCCAGACCCAAGGCCGTGGGAAGCGTTGGCCATGAGGCTCCCACTTCAGGTCCTGCCTGCGATGCTCAAGCCAGCCGGGGACGCCGACTTGTCCGGTCGCTGACCCCAAAAAAATTCTCGGCTCACAGGCTGCAACAGGCTGCCCCCGCGCCAGCAGGGCTCTACGCGGGCAGACGGAGCGCAGAGGCACGCGCGCACAATCTGCCTCACGACTTTTTTTTTTTCTTTCTGGGGCGTCGAGGCGGCGGCTGGTGTGTGGAGCGGCTTGGCGCGCGGCGAGCCTGCCCTGTCCGAACCCCAACCCCGCGGCCGCAGCATGTTTGCCAGCGGTGCAACATTTGCAAGGTGCACCATTGCAACCGGCCTACAGCGTGCAGCGGCTGCGCAAAGCAACCAAATCGTGCCACACACCGATCATCAGCAACGCCGCGCGCCAGTCAGGCAAGGGTGTCGGCGACGCCCGCCTGGAGGTGCAGCTCCCGCGCTGCGGCCCGCTCGGCGGCACGTTCCGCCGCCTCGGCAACTGCTTCGGGGTCACTCATGTCCACGCCAGCAAAGTCATCGTCCTGTCTTTCGCCAGTCACTGATGCATCAGCCGCGTGTCCGAACCTCGGCGACGACACGCTGTCCAGCCACGAAGACGTGTCTCCAGCAGCAGCACCCCAGCCAGCCACCGCCTCCGCCACTTCGGTGCCGCCCCTGCGCGCGAAACCGCCACGGCTCTGCCTGTGACGTCGGCGAGCGCCGCTCTTGGCCCGGGGTTTGCGGAGCTGCCGACGTCGGCTAAAACTCCGCACCCTCCGCCTCGGCATACCGCCGCAGCCGCCACCGCACCCGGCGCCGCGACGACAGCCACAGCAGCAGCCGGCATCGGCCGCTGCAGCAGCCGCTGATGCTGCATCGTGCCCCTGCCGATTGGCAGAGCCGGATCCGCCGCCGAACGCGGACCTGGCTCTGCCGCGATGCTGTGCCGATGAAACTCCAGCTCTACCACATCTCCTTGAGAGCGGTTTCGCGCCGACGGCAGCACCTGCAGCAGCAGCAGTAGCAGTTGCAGTTGCTGCTGACACGTTGCGGGGGCCAGAGTTGCAGTGCCGACAGCAAGCCGCCGATGCGGCTCTGCCGACGCCGGCGCACTTTCCTGTTCGGCTCTGCAAGCTCGCAGACACACCGTGGCCGGTTGGGCGCCACGGGCCCTTCGTGACCAGCCGCTGACCGGCCGGCGACTTTGCCATGACAGGTCGGCGACTGACGCGATGCGGGGACGTCGGTGTCTCCGACCCCTTTCCTCCACGGCTCTGCCGTGGCGGCGAAACCGCCCGGGTGGTGCCCCAGTTGCCCGGCAAGGCTGTGACTGGTTCCGATCCCCAAGTCCAGAGCGACGTGGGGGCCCTGCCCCCTGCAATGTAGGTCGATCGATGTGACAGGTCCCCCGCCGTTGACGTCGCTCCGTACACCAGCCTGCCAAGTCGTTTCGCCGTCGCTGCAGCGTCGGCGGCCGCCGCCTCCGCGGCAGCGACCCTCGCCGCTTCAGCCTCTGCCACTTCAGCCCTGACCAAGGCCTCTGCCCGCTGACGTCGCAGCGACGCCTCTCGCGAAACCGCGGCATCAACCTCAGCGGCAGCCTCCTCCATGCGCCGCCGATACACAGCGGTTTCGCTGCTCTGCAGAGCCGCAGCGGTTTCAGCCCGCGTCGCTCGCGCCTCCGCCGCCTCTCTGCCACGCTTCGCCGAACGCAGCGCGAGAACCAGCCGATGCGACCTCTCGGCTGCCGCCGCAGCCGCAGCCGCAGCCGTCGCTGCTGCCGTTGCCGCAGGTGCCGTCGCTGCCGCCGCCGGTGCCGCCGCCTGTGCTGCGGCCGCGGCAGCGGAGGAGTCCTTGGCTCTTCCAGAAGTGCTTCTACCATTGTCAGCTCTGCAGGCAGAGCGCCTGGTTGCAGTGCCAGTCGTGGACGCAGTGGCAGACCCTGGCCTGGAGGGCGGTGGCTGCTTCGTCGATCGTCGCTTCGCGGTGCCTGCATGCGTCGCTGTGATGCGCTTGCGACGCGCGAGCGATGGACGGCTGCCACGAGCAGTTCCGCTGCCGCCGGTCTGCTGATTCCGGCCTGACATGCTTGTGATGCTCGCATGACTCGCGCTGCTGCTTCTCTTCCCGGAAACGCCTCGCGACGCGCTCGTGGAGCGACTCGTCGTCCCTCCAGCCATGGTCGACCGAGTCCGCTCAACTTCAGCTGCAACTGCAACTGCAACTGCATCTGACCCGCGAGGAGTCGATGTTCCCGCTCTTCCGGATCGCTCCGGCCTGGAGAGGCTCTGGGACGATCGCAACGTGGTCGCTGCAGTTGCAGTTGCAGTTGGTTTGCCAGCCGGCGAGATGTGGCTGGACCGAGTCTGATGGGAACGTGATGCCCTTGCAGAGCTGGTTTGGGTTGCAGAGCCACTTCCAGAGAGGCTCTGTTGACGTCGGTGGCGAGCGGCCGCAGCCAGCCTTCGGGCCGCGGCCTGGGGCCCTGTCACCGCTGCATCACGCGACGCCGGCGTGGAGGGTGATGGGGCGGTGATGGCGGCTGACCGAGTTGTTGCCGCTCCTGCCGCGGGCGACAGGTCGCCGACCCGCTCCCGACTGGTGCGTGACTGGCCAGAGACTGGCCGCGCCCGTGTCGCGCCAGGCTTGAGCGTGGAATCGGCTGGCGTCACAGCCGCAATGCGCTTCCCGCGAGCGGAGTCGCCAGACACGGAACTCCGCACCGTGCCTGCCCGCCGCGGTGGAGACTGCGTCGACGTCGACGACGACGACGACGACGACGGCCCTTGCTTGGAAGCCCTCTCCTTGGTGAGTCGCGTGTCGGCAGAGCCCACGGTGGAACTATCCCCCGATCGCCGGCCTCCGCCCCTGGGCACTGCGCGACGACGCGTCGCAGCCGCCCGATTGGGGCTTGCTGGTGGTGCTGCTGGTGGTGCTGCTGGTGGTGCTGCTGGTGGTGCTGCTGGTGGTGCTGCTGGTGGTGCTGCTGGTGGTGCTGCTGCTGCTGGTGTGCCCGACCGCTGCCGGCCGCCGGCCGCACGGCGTGAAACCACAGTGGAAGGACCGGTCCGCTGTTCGGAGCTGCCACTCTTGGAAGCTCGATCGGCCGCGACGCTGCGGTTTCGAGTGGTCGCGGCGGCCGTGTCGACGTCGGCACCAGCGTCGCCACCAGCATCAGCGTCAGCGTCGGCCGTGTCAACGTCGGCACCAGCGGCGGCACCAGCGGCGGCAGCGCTGGTGGAGGAGCTGCCTCCAGGCAGCGCTTGGAATCGGAGGGCTGCTGCTGGCACTGGCGACGTCGGCGCTGTCGGCGGCGCGCTGCTGTCGGGGGCGTAGCTGTCATGGGCACTTGCCTGAGTGGGCTGGTCAACCCGCAGCGCCGACGGCGACGCCTCGAGCTCCAGCTGCTCCCGTGGTTGTTGCTGTTGCTGTTGCTGTTGCTGTTGCTGTTGCTGTTGCTGTTGCTGTTGCTGTTGCTGTTGCTGGTGCTGGTGGTGCCGCATCTCGGCACGAACAGCCCGCTGCAGGAACGCGGGGGACAGTGGCGTCACGGCCGACACCGCAGCAGACGACTCGCCAGTTGATGCACTGCTGACGACGCGGTGATGTCCCGGTGATGTCCTCGAGCCATCCTGCGGATGGAGGTCATGGACCCCAGCCCGCGCCGCCGGTAGAGCTGCCAGTCTCGCGTGCTCCCCAGAGGCATCGCCACGGCTGGCAGAGCCGCTGGCGCAGCCGGCGCCAGCATCGCAAGCGTCGGCTCCGCCGCCAGTGCCGCCGCCGGCGTCGGCACCCGCCCCAGCACCGGCGGCGGTCGCATCGCCCCCATCGCAAGCATCGGCGCCACGGCGAGAGCGCTGCGCTGATGCTGGCCTGCGCAGCGGTTTCAGCGTCCCGAGGCGGCGCGCGGACGCGATGCGGGCTCTGTCCAGCAGCACGCTCGCAGCCGCGTTGGCTGGGGACGGGGGGCTCGGCTGACTGGGAGATGACTGGCTCTGCTGGTCGGCAGAGCCGCCTTGGGAGACGATCGCCGAATCGGCAGGCGCGGTGGGTGCCGGACCGGAATCAGCCTCACTGGCGTGATTTCCTGGTGACTGGTCGGTGACTTTCCGTTGACGCCGTTGTGACTTGAGCTTCCGTCGCGGTTGCGTTTGTGGCGACTGGCTCGAAAGTTGCCTCCTGGCGGCGGAGCGACGCTCTGCTGATGTTGGTCCGACTGTCACTCCGGCCGCTGGACCCGTCTGACGCCGCCGCTCCGTCCGGCGGCCCTCTGAGCGAGCGGCGCCTGCTGGTGGCGCTGCCTCTGCTGGTGGCGGGGTCGAGGCCGCCGCCACCACTGCTGGCGCTGCCTCTGCTGGTGGCGGGGTCGAGGCCGCTGCTGGCGCTGGCGCCGCCGCTGGCGCCGCCGCCCTGTCCGCTGTGCGCCGCCCTGACGGGACGCGCCTGCCTGCGGAGGACGCGCGCCCGTCGCTCCCCGAGCTAGTGGTGGCGGCAAGGTGGTCGATGGCGTCCGCCACTGCGGCGAGACCCGCGGCGCGGTGGGCGCCCCAGCGGATGTCGCCGCTGCGCCGCCCCGTGGGACCTCCTCCCGCGCCAGACGCTGCGGGCGCGAGGCCACGTCTGCGCCGGGAAGTGCCCCGCGACCGCTGTGGGGACGTGCTGCTTGAGCGCGAGCCGAGCGGGCGAATGGCGTGGCCGACCAAGTCAGCGCGAGGGTCGTGGACCGCCCAAAACTCCGTGGCCAGCTGGGGGTGCGACGGCGCTGCCCGGACGGGAGACTCGGACGCGAGGATGCGCGCCAGCGCCAGGCGGGCCTCGTGCAAGGACCCGGTCACGTCCACCGGGGCGCGAGGCGGCACGGAGGAGGCGCGACCGCGGACCACTCGGCGCCGCTCGGCCATCGCGCGGCCTGCAGCCGGCGCGCAGTGCGGCCGGAAGTCGCCGCACGGGTTGTGCGCAGCCCCGGCAGCTGCGTGCGCGGGTGCCGGGCGCGCCAGGGCCGGCGCGATGCGCGCCGATGCTTGCCGGGCAAGCAAAACGGCTGCGCGGGCCGGTCCGGCCAGCACCCGGCCAGCAAGCGGCCAACGACGCGGCGGGCACGGCGGCTGCGCGTTCGACACTTTGGCCTGACAAAAATGGCCGCTGCCGCCGAAGGCGCCGCCGCCGGCGCTCCGATGGAGTTCGTTCGAGGTGAGGGCCGCAGCAGTCGCGCTGGCGGGCGCGGGAGGCCTGCTCTGACAAGGCTGGGCGCGTCCGGTCGGGAGGGCAAGTTGCGATGCGTCTGGCCGGCGAGTTGGCCGCTGCCAGTTGGCTCGCGCCGCGCCCTTGCTCCCGCGACGCGCAGGGGAGACGGATCTGTTCGACTACCTCAACCACATGCTGAAGAAGCGCATCATGATCATCGACGGGGCCATGGGCACCATGATCCAGGTGAGCCGTGCCGCCACCTCAGTCGTCCCTTCGAATACCGCGCGAATCGGCCCAAGCCGCGAACAGTCCCTTCGCGCGGCCGGCTCCAGTGCCGGCCGCCCTGGCACGCGCAGGCCCCGCTGCCTATGGTGACCCCGTGGCCCTCCTGTGGTCGGCGCGCTCCGCTCCGGGGGCGCTCAGTCCCGCGGTGGCGGACTTGGCATGGCCCAGATGGCAGTGGCGTTGTTCAACCCGGTTGCCTGGCCGTCATGCGTCCACGGCCCCCTCGCTGTGCGCCCCCCCGTGGCACCCCATGGGCCTGCAACGCGAGCGGCCCCGCGACGGGACCATCTCTGGCGCTGCTCGCCCTGGCTATCCCCTCGCGGATCGTCCCCTGGCCACGCGTACGCCACCCCCTCGTGCAACCACAAACCCAAATTGATTCGCAGAAGCGCAAGTTTGACGAGGCCGCCTTCCGTGGCGAGCGCTTCGCAGACTACGACCGCGACATCCAGGGCAACAACGACGTCCTTTCCCTGACGCAGCCCGATGCCATCCGCGAGATCCACACGTGAGCCGGCGCCAAGCGGCCGCAACTGGCGTTGCGAGGGCACCTCTCCGCCGCCCGTTGCAGCGTCGAGTCTCCCCCCCTGCCCGCCCCTCTTACACACACAAACACGCCGCTCGCTCCCTCTCGCGCATGCGCACGCGCGCCTGCCGCCGCCACTTCCCGGGCCGCCTTCCCCGTGCCCCCGCCCCCGCAGCCAGTACCTCGAGGCCGGCGCCGACTTCGTGGAGACCAACACCTTCAGCGGGACCACCATCGCCCAGGCCGACTACGGCATGGAGGACCTCGTGCACGAGCTCAACGTGGCGTCCGCCCGCCTGGCCCGGGAGGCCTGCGACGCAGTGGAGGCCCGCGACCGGTCCCGCCCGCGCTTCGTGCTCGGCGCCGTGGGCCCCACCAACCGCACGCTGTCCATCAGCCCCAACGTGGAGGACCCCGGGTTCCGCAACGTCACCTTTGACGAGCTCGTCGTCGCCTACCGCCAGCAGGTGGAGGCCCTCATGGAGGGCGGCGTCGACGTCATCCTGGTCGAGACCATCTTCGACACGCTCAACGCCAAGGCCGCCCTCTTTGCCGTGGACGAGGCCTTTGAGGCGGCAGGCCGCAAGCTCCCCGTGTTCGTGTCGGGCACCATCGTCGACCAGTCCGGCCGCACCCTCTCCGGCCAGACCGGCGAGGCCTTCTTCACCTCCATCCGCCACGCCAAGCCCTTCGCGGTCGGCCTCAACTGCGCCCTCGGCGCCAAGCAAATGAAGCCCTTCGTGGAGCGCCTCAGCAAGTTCGCAGACTGCTGGTTCTTCACCTACCCCAACGCCGGCCTGCCCAACGCCATGGGCGGCTACGACGACACCCCCGCGCAGATGGGCGAGGACATCAAGGCATTCGCCACGGAGCGCTTCCTCAACCTCGCCGGCGGCTGCTGCGGCTCCACGCCCGACCACATCGCGGCCGTGGCCGCCGCAATGGAGGGCATGCCCCCCCGCGAGTGGAAGCCCTGGGAGCCCCGTATGATGCTCAGCGGCCTCGAGCACCTCTGCGTCGACTTCGCGACCATCGGCTTTGTCAATATTGGCGAGCGGTGCAATATCGCGGGAAGCCGCAAGTTCAAGCGCCTCATCCTCAACGGCGACTACGCCGCCGCGATGGACGTGGCCCGTGCCCAGGTGGAGGACGGCGCGCAGGTGATCGACATCAACCTCGACGACGGCATGCTGGACGGCTTCAAGGCGATGGGCAAGTTCCTCCGCATCGCCTCCACGGAGCCGGACATTGCCCGGGTCCCGTTCATGGTGGACTCGTCCAAGTTTGAAATCGTCGAGTACGGCCTGAAGAACACCCAGGGCAAGTGCATCGTCAACAGCATCAGCCTCAAGGTGGGCGAGGAGGAGTTCATCCGCCAGGCGCGCGTGGTGAAGCGCTTCGGCGCCGCGGTGGTGCTCATGGCCTTCGACGAGGACGGGCAGGCCGCCTCGGAGGAGGACAAGATCCGCATCTGCAAGCGCTCCTACGACCTCATCACCGGCCCCAAGGTCGGCTTCCCCCCCGAGGACATCATCTTCGACCCCAACATCCTCACCATCGCCACGGGCATGGACGAGCACAACCGCTACGCCCTGGACTTTATCAACTCAATCCCGCGCATCAAGGAGGTGTGCCCCCACGCCAAGATCAGCGGCGGCGTCTCGAACCTCTCCTTCGGCTTCCGCGGCCTCGACGTCATCCGCGAGTCAATGCACTCCGTCTTCCTCTTCCACGCGCTCAAGGCAGGCATGGACATGGGCATCGTCAACGCGGGCATGCTCCAGGTGTACGACGACATCCCCGCCGACCTCCTCGAGCTGGTCGAGGACACCGTCTTCTGCAGGAGGGAGGACGCCACCGAGCGCCTGCTGGAGCGGGCAGAGCTGGAGCGCGCCGCCGTCGACGCCCGCAAGGCCGCCGGCACGGGCAAGGCCGCCCCCGCGGCCAGCAAGCTCGCCTGGCGCGAGAAGTGCGTCGAGGAGCGCCTCTCCTACGCCCTCATCAAGGGCTTCCCCGAGTTCGTGCAGCTCGACGCGGAGGAGGCGCGCCTCAAGTTCGGGCGGCCTCTCAGCGTGATCGAGGGCCCCCTCATGGACGGCATGAACACCGTGGGGGACCTCTTCGGCTCCGGCAAGATGTTCCTGCCCCAGGTGATCAAGTCCGCCCGCGTCATGAAGCGCGCCGTCGCCTACCTCATCCCCTTCATGGAGCAGGAGAAGCGCGAGAACCTCCTCGCCCAGGGCCTCGACCCGGACACCGACGACGACAGCATGTTCGCGGGCAAGGTGCTCCTCGCAACCGTCAAGGGCGACGTCCACGACATCGGCAAGAACATCGTGGGGGTGGTGCTGGGCTGCAACAACTACAAGGTGGTGGACCTCGGCGTCATGGTCCCGTGGGAGAAGCTTCACGAGGCCATCGTGCGCGAGAAGCCCGACATCGTCGGCCTCTCCGGACTCATCACCCCGTCGCTCGACGAGATGGTCAGCGTCGCCAAGAACATGCGCAAGGCAGGCGTGAAGCAGCCCCTCCTCATCGGCGGCGCCACCACCAGCCGCATGCACACCGCCGTAAAGGTGGCCCCCCAGTTCTTCAGCGAGGAGCACCCCGTCATCCACGTCCTGGATGCATCGCGCTCCGTCGTCGTCGTCTCCTCCCTCCTCGACCAGACCTCCAAGCGCGCCGACTACATCGCCGACGTCCGCGAGACCTACGAGGACATGCGCGAGGAGCACTACGCCGGACTCGAGGACCGCGTGTACATCCCCCTCGAGAAGGCCCGCCTCCGCCGCGCGCCCATCGACTGGGCCGCCCGCGCCGCCGACCCCGTCCCCGCGCCCCGCACCCTCGGCGTGACCACCGTCAAGCTCAGCTCTGCCGAGCTCCGCACGCTGATGCCCTATGTGGACTGGAACCCATTCTTCCAGGCCTGGGAGCTGCGCGGCAAGTACCCCAACCGCGGCTACCCCGGCATCTTCAAGGACGCCACCGTGGGCGCCGAGGCGAAGAAACTCTTCGACGAGGCCACGGAGATGCTCGAGCGCGCCTTTACCGAGGGCTGGCTCACCGCAGCCGGCGTCGTGGGCATGTTCCCGGCAAACTCGGACGGGGACGACATCCTCGTCTTCCCCGACGAGGCCGCCCGCGAGGCCGGCGCCGCCGCCGACAGGCTCTGCGGCCTCCGCCAGCAGGCCGAGAAGGAGACGGAGGACCCCTACCTCTGCCAGAGCGACTTCGTGGCGCCCGTCGGGTCCGGCGTCAAGGACCACGTCGGCGGTTTCGCCGTCGCAATCTTCGGCGCAGAGGCCAAGTGCGAGGGGTTCCTCGCCGACCACGACGACTACTCCCGCATCCTCCTGCAGGCCCTGGCCGACCGCCTCGCGGAGGCCTTTGCCGAGAAGCTCCACCAGGACATGCGCCGCGAGACGTGGGGCTACGCCCCGGCGGAGGACCTGTCCCCGGACGACCTCCTCAAGTGCAAGTACCAGGGCATCCGCCCGGCCCCGGGGTACCCCACCCAGCCGGACCACACGGAGAAGCGCACCCTGTGGAAGCTGCTCGGCGCCGAGGAGCGCGCCGGCATCAAGCTGACCGAGTCCCTCGCCATGTGGCCGCCGGCCGCCGTCAGCGCCCTCGTGTTCGCCGACCCGGACTCGCAGTACTTTGCCGTGGGCAACATCGACCGCGACCAGGTCAAGGACTATGCGGCCCGCAAGGGCATGTCGGTTCCCGAGGCGGAGAAGTGGCTCGGGCCCATCCTCAGCTACGAGACGGACGCCGACGCGGCAGACGCAGCGGACGCCGCCGCGGCCAACCCCGACGGCGCTGCTGCGGCCGCCGCCGCCTCTGCTGCTGCCGGAAGCGCGTGAGCGCTGGGCCCGCTCCGGCGGGCTTTGGCCAGCCGGCCAGTCAGCCTGCCTCCTCTTCCCCGCCCCCCACCGTGCGCAACATGGCGTCCCTTTCAACAAACCAGTGGCGCGTTTGCGCCGCGCTGGGATCCCTTGTCGCCAGGGGCCAGTCTTTGGCATATGGCCGCTTGCGGCGAGCGTGCTGGCCTCCCCGAACAGCGACCCAGGCGCCTGTTGCCGACCGAGACGGCCACCAGCAAGCATGCATGACGATGCTTTGCGCCGTCGACGAACCAGCATCCGCGCCACGTGCCGCGAGCTGTGCTGGTGGAATGGTGTCTGAGGCCTTCCGCACCTGGCGCCTCGAGGGCTTGCGTGTCAGACCTTCCGCGCCAGCCTCCCTCAGAAGAACAAACTGCCTTCAGAATAGCTCCACGCGGTTGCACGCGCTGCCTCTGGCTGAGTGCCTCGCTGTCACCCCAAAGGAGAGCAGACGGAACCAACCAAAGTACCAAAGCCGCGCGCAATCCCTGCATGCCTGAACGACGGGTTTGCTTCTGTTTGTTTTGTGCGTTGCATTGCTGCGGGGCCACCGCCGGCGTCGCCGACGTGAAGCTTGAACACCACACGCCTACAGGGCGATGACATTCACCTTGACTGGTGCCACAGATGCAGGTGCCACGCAATTGCTTTTTGAAACCCAATGCTCGACCGCCATCCACACACAACGACTTCATGACCTCACTTTGCTAATAGTCGGACAAGAGCGCAGGGCAGCCGTTGTGATGACACCAGCTGCAGCACATCTGCCTGTGATTCCATTGTGAGGCTCGTGGCGTGCGTGATTTGCTGTTGAGGAATCGGGCCAGCTTTCGGAATCTCACCGGCGCACGTTTGTGAGTTGCGCCTGGCACCTCCAGCTGTGCCTCGTTTGCCCTCAGGAGGCCGCACCCTCATAACAAGCGTGCTGAGCGGTTCCATGCATGGTTTGATAGAGGTCGGGGCACGCAGCAGAGCACTCGTCCACGCAAACACGCAATCAGCCGCCCCGCGGGTCAAACGGCTGGCGCTCAGCCGCGCTTGCTGACCGAGGAGGATGAGGAAGAGGCTGCCTTTTGCGGGGCCGCAGCGGCCCCCTCCGCCTCGTCCTCCACCGGCTCGGTCACCACCTCGCCAACGAAGTGCGTCAGGAGCCGCACGAGGAACCGCGGGCCGTCCTCCGCCCCAAACGAAAAGGTCTCCTGCATGGACGGCGGCAGCAGGTGCTGGCCCGACACGGGCCGGACGCACACCTCGCGGATGGCGTCCTCGTCCTCCTCGTCGTCCTCGTCGTCCGCCTCGGAGTCGGCGCCGGACACCAGCTCCACCTCCAGCTCGACCGCCTCGTCCTCCACTGGCAGTACCACGGACCACCACCTGCCGTCGTCGTCCGTCCGCTCCACCTCCATCCCGAGCAGCACCGACAGGAAGGACTCCGCGTCGCTCGCGCGCGCCTCCGCCGCCTCAAGCTCCGCCGAAACCGCGGCAACGGCCGCCGCGGAGGCGTCTCCTCCCGCCCCGGCCGCCCCCGCCGCCTTGCCTCGCCGCCTGCTCCCCGTGGACGTCGCCGCAGCGAGCAGGGCCTTCTTCGCCAGCTCTGCCGACTTGAGGCGGCGCTCCGAGCTCTCGAGGCGGCGCTCAGCCCGCTCCCGCGCATCGGCCTCGGCGACGAACAGAGGGTGTCGCTCAACTGCGGCGTCGCTCGGCGGTGGCGGCGACGTGCGGAGCTTGTGGAGGGCCTTCTCCGCATCCTTGAGGCGCCGGCGTGTCTCCTCCAGCTCCTCCCGAAGGGCAGCGGCGCCGTCGTCAGCGGCGGCGTCGCGGGCTGCGGCTGCGGCCTTCTGCTCTGCCAGCGCCTGCTCTGCAGTCGACGTCCTGAGGGTTCGGAGCTCGGCTACCTTTTCGTTGAGACGGTCCATCATTGCGCCGGCCGACAGCTCCGCGTCGCTCGTTTGAGCGAGTGACTCCAGGACAGCCAGGGCCCGAGATGCGTCGAAGATGGCCTCGCCGGCTCCGAACACGCCAGCCGCCGCGGGAGCGTGAGCGGCAGCAGCGTATGTTGACGAAGAGGCGGCAGAGGAGGCTGTGGGAGCCGACGCGCTTGCCGGGGCACCGGAGTATCGCGGCTGCGCTTCGATGACGTGACCACCGGTGCCGAAGGCGCCACCAGCGGATGCGGCAGACACCGACGCGCGCGACGCGTTGATGACGTGGCCCCCGGTTCTGAGAACGCCAGCGGTGCGCGCAACTGTGGCCTGCGCAAGCTTGATCATGTCCGGGGAGCCGACCCCGTGGCCGTTCTCCTCTGACGGGGCCAGCACTGTTTCGTCCAGCAGATGCTGGGACACGCGCTGGGCGGGCGGGTGGCGGCTGGAGCCGCGGCGCAAGCCTTGGCGGGCCTGCGGGTGAGAACGGGCAGTTGCACGAGCAGCCAGTGCTGGGTGGGCTGCGGCACGGCCCGCGCGAGGCAGCTCTGGGCAGCAGTCGCAAGCAGGAAGGCGATCATTTGCTGGCTGGGGGGCGCGGGCGGGCCTCTTGCGCTGCCCGGGGGCTGGCGAGCGCGGGCAGGCCGCTTCAGCAACGGCGGCAGCGACGGCAACGGGTGCCAACTCGACCTCACGGGAATCGAGGACATTGGAGCGCTGCGCGGCAAAGACCCCTCCTGGCAAAGAAGGTAAGGCGTGCCTTCCTTCGACGGCTGCGCAAAGGTGAGGGCACTGCCGCCTCTGGCGCGCGCGGCACCCGGGAGAGTCCGTCCCCTTGCCGACGGTTGGCGGAGCGGCTCTGCCACGACGGCGAAAATCGCGCGGTGCAGGCCCGACGTGCCGGACCACACGGCGCTGCGGCGTGGTGTGCTGCCCCTGTAAGGCGCAGGCGCGAGCCACTTGTGCGGCATGCGGCAGTGCCCGCGACCCGAAGCCTCGGGCGCACGCTGGGAACTGCCTGACAAGCCGGCCGCCTCGGGCTCCGCATGGGCGCGGTTGCTAGGGGCTCAGTGGGCCGCTCTGACGAAGCTATAGCAAGCGCCTGCGAGTGGGCCCCAGCCGGGAGGCGCGCGGCGCTGGGAGGCGGCAGTCGGAACGGTGGAGGGTGGCGCAGAACGCACTGGCTTGCCCACGCATCGACGGCTTGTTTCACACACACACACGCACGCCCAAGCAGTTGCGACTGGATGCGACGCCCCGAGCGGTAAATGGCCTAGCTGCAGCAGCAAGTGCCCCCGCCAGGCTTGGCGCCCTTCTCGACCGGCTCCGCGGGCGCCGGGGGTTCGTCGCTTGCCCGCGCGCGCCGGCGGCGCAAGACATCCTCCGCGAGCCTCACGAAGGCTTCGCGAACGTTGGCACCAGTGAGGGCAGACACCTCGAAGTACCCGGCGCCTATTTCGTCGTCGTACGCGATGGCGAGGTCCGACTCCACCTCCCGCTTCCCCGGGTCCTCCTCGACCAGGTCGCACTTGTTCCCGCACACCACCATCGCCACGCCGTCCCTGCCAGTGGCGCCCAGCTCCTTGGCCCTGAGCTTCATCGCATCGAAGCTCTTGGCGGATGTGAGGTCAAACACGAGCACCGCACCGTCTGCGCGGGTGAAGCACAGTTTAACGACAGGCATATAACGTTCAGCTCCGGACGTGTCCCAGATCTCGAGATTCATGAACGGCGAGCCGTCCTTCTCCAGCGGGTAGTTCTCGAACCCCCCCCCTGCTCTGGCGAAGTTCAATGGCGGGCATGGGGAGCGGGCGGGTCATGCATGCGCGGCGAGAACTCGCGCAGCTTGGAAAGAATGCCGCGGCCCCAAGGCAGGCAAATCGGCCTCACCCGGTGGTTGCAGTGAAGGCGACCTTGGGAGCCGTGCCCTTCACGAGGTGATCTATGACCCAGGTCTTGCCCACTGCGCCTGTTCCAATGAGAAATAGCTTGGCGACGGGAACCGTCGTGGTTGCTGCTGGAGCAGCGGCGGCCATGGCTGGAGACAAGCGAGGACGAGGGGGGACGAAAGCAGTGCGCTGGGCGCGGAAGGCGACACTGTGGTGCACTGCAAGAGTCGGCCGCTCGCCACGATCCCCCGAGCGCCAGTGCCGGAGCCGATTCGAGCCAAGCTCCACAGTGTTGCGGCAGCAGATCCGGGCCGCGTGAGCATATTTGCGCATGTGCCCAAATATTTGGCCGGACGCGGAATGTGGGGCATTTGCACGCGGCCGCTTGCCAATCGCCATGCGGACTGCATCCCGGGGGCGCATCCTCCCCATGCTCGGTGGGGCGTTTTGCTCCAACCTGGGCCGCGTCGGGTTGCTGTGCGCGCGGCCCTACAGCCTGGACAGCTTCGCCAAAGGCATCGCCGCCGTCGAGGTGAGGCTTGGCCAGTGCGCAGGCCCGCTGCGCCGCGTCCTCGGAGACTGTCTCGCCAGCGTTGGCGTGCCTTCATGCTGTCAATGTGGCGCATGCTCACCCGGGAGCGGTGTCTCAGCGCAGACCTGACGCCAATTGCGCGGCCTGCGCACCTGCGCGGCCGCAGTCGCGCCGGGCTCCTTGCACGCCCCACCCTTCCCCCCGCCGTTCGCCCGCTCCTCGGTTCCCGCCCAATCTCATTCCCCTGGTCGCGCGCCGCTTCCCTGTGCTGTCCATGCGCCCCGTCCCTGCCTCTGCAGGCCGCTCCAGCCCCCGACAAGCTGTCCGCGATGACCGCCCTGCTGGCCGACTGCCTCGCCGCCGACGGGCCCCAGGAGGCGTGCAGAGCCGCCATGCTGGCCAGGGGAAGGGTCGCCCCTGCCCACGAGTCCCGGCCCACGGGTATGGGCGCGGCAGCGCTGGCGGGCTCCATCGCTCAGGCGTTCGGCTCTGACGTGCGGACCGTCCAGGCCGAGGCTTCGTCTGCCGGGGGCCTCGCGGCTGCAGCGGCGGCCCTGTGGCGAGCGCCTGCGGCACCCAGCGGCGGCTCTGCAGAGTCCCCCGCCGTCAGCACCGCAGAGCTGGCCTTGCTGGCAGAGCGACTCGGGGCGGTTTCGGGCACAGGAGCGACGCAGAGCCGCGTCGACATGGTGTCTGAGCTCCTCTCCCGTTGCGGCTCTGCCGAGGCGGCGTCGGTTGTGGTTCGCGTGGCGCACGGGCCGGGAGCGATGCGCACCGGAGTGGGCGACGTCGCCGTCGTGACGGCGCTGGCGCTGGCGGCCAGGAGGCACAGTCTGGCAAACGCGCAAGGCTTGGAAGGATCGGCCCCGTCAAGCGGTTTCGTAGACCGCACGGCGGGAGCTCCATCGCCGGAGCAGTCCGCCGCGCGCGACACGCAGGCTGGAAGCGCAGGGGGCAACGCTCTTGGCCCCGGTGCCGGGGACTGTTGCGACGAGGCACCGGCAGCGGCTAGTCTTCAGGACATCGCGCGCCACTTCGCGGTAGAGCCTGACCTGCGCTACATCGTGGACGCGGCGCTAGCGGCCGCCCGGGCGGGCCGCTCGGCGGGGTCCGAGCGGGAGCGGAAGGATTTGCGGCCTGAGGACCGTTGGAGGGGCGTTGGCGTGCCGGTCGGGGCGATGCTGGGCGTGGCGGCTCGAAGCGCGGACGATGCGGCGGCGAGGGTGCAGGGCTGGTCAGAGGCGTCGGGGGGCTGGGTGGCGGCAGACTGGAAGGCCGACGGAGAGCGCGTGCAGGTCCACGTGTCGGCCGAGGGGGGGAGGGTGTTCAGCCGCAACGGAGAGGACTCGACTGCCAAGTTTGGCGCGCTGGCGGAGTCGCTCTGGGCAGCTGCTGACGCTGCCGCGCGGGCGCACGGGAAGGCTGTGACTCCCTTTGTGGTCGATGGCGAGGCGGTGCTGCTTGAGGAGGCGCGAGAGGGGGATGCTGGGCAGGGGGCTGTGTGGCCGCGCGCGATTGCGGCAGACAGGGGGGCCTTTCGGCTCATGCCGTTTCGAGAAGTGGCTCGCCTGGCGCGAAAGGGCACATCGCAACACGACCAGAGGGGCACTGACGACGATGGCGGCGAGGTGGCCAGCGGCACCGGCAGCAGTGGCGGCAGCGCGGGGCCCGCGCGCAAGCTTGGGGTTGTCGTGTTTGACCTTCTATTCAGCGAAGGGGCCGGGCTGCTATCGCTTCCGCTGAGGAAGAGGCGAGAGCGCCTCGGCGGCCTGTTTGCGGGCAACACGGGGTTCGCGACGGGCGTTGCCCTGGCGCCCGGGGTGGATGTCGAGGCGTCGGCAGACGGGGTGAGGCTGTCTCGGCGATCGGCGAACGGGTCGGGCGGAGCGAGAAGAACGGGCGGAGCTGAGTCCAGCGAAAGCCTGGCTGCGGCGCTGCGAAACGAGGCGCTGCTGGCCGCGGCCCACGGCGGGGAGGGGCTCATGTTGAAGCCGCTGGACAAGGGGTCGGCAGCTCGCAAGGGGGCAGCCTCCGGCGCGGCAGACCCTGCCGAGTACCGCCCGGCGACGCGCAGCACGTCATGGGTCAAGCTCAAGGTCGACGCGCAAGGCGTGCGCAGCAAGGCCCCTGCGGCAGACGCCGCCGTCGGCGGGGACACGCTGGACTTGATAGTCGTGGGCGCCTTCCGCGGCAAGGGGAGGCGGGCCAAGGGCCCCGGTGCCTTTCTGGTTGGCTGTTTGGCCGACGAGCGGGGTGGTGAGACTGGACGCGGCGGGAGCCGCACCACGCCGGAGGCGCGCCCCCTGGAGGTGGTCCCGGTGGCGAGGATCGGGACGGGGCTGTCAGACGCCGACTTGGAGCGCTTCGGCGAGCGTGTTCGCGCCGCAGAGGCTGCAGGAGAGGCGGGGCCAGAGCCGCCCGGATGGGTGCGACTTCCCAAGCGGCTGTCAAAGGCGCGCGCCCCGCATGTGTGGCTCCACGACGCCATGACCTTCCCACCGTGGGAAGTCAAGGCCACAGAAGCCACGCCGTCCGCCGAGTACGAGGCCGGAAGCTTTGCTCGCCAGGCCCAGGACGGGGCAGGATTCTCGCTGAGATTCCCCAGGTTGGTGCGCGAAAGGCCCGACAAGCCCCACGAGCGTGCCAGCACCGAGGCCGACGTGGTGGCGCTCTCCGAGCAGGACCGCTGCGATGGCCAGGCCCGTCGCGCGTAGCGCGGGGCCGCGCCGATCCTCCCGCTGTCTTGATGGTCTCGTCGCGTGCTCGCACGCCTCGAGGCAGTCACGGCGGCATCAACATGGAGCCGGCCTGGCAACTGGAGCACGCGCTGCAAAGGCAACAATAGCCCCTGGCGGCCGAGAGAGCTGCGCTTCCCTGCCCAGGGACGGCCAGGTGTGCGTGGCTAGGCAGGGGAACAGCTCTGTGGCGACTCTGATGCGTGTCTGGCAGCCACAGCAGATGCACTTCCGAGCCGAACCTTAGTTGAACACAGGCGCCAGGGCAGCTGCCGCCTGTGACACTCCGGCCCCCGCATTTCGCCGTAGGGGCGCGCAGCGGCGCAGGTGCGGAAGCAGCGCGCCAGGGGCCCCGAGCGGCCGCTGAGCCCGCCTGCTGCGTGGGTCGTCCCGGGCGCTGCGATCGACTTGGAAGTGCTGAACCTGGACAGCAAAAAATATGCTGTGTCGGGAGCTCGGCGACCTCACTCCGGCTCCGGCCAGCCCCTCCCCGGCGGGGCGGTCTGCGCCCCACGCCCCTATGCGCCTCAATGGGCCGGCGCCGGCCGGCACGGAGCCTCCTTGGGAGGCCAAGGGCGGGAGCGCCGACACGTCACGCGCGGTGGCTCTGGCACCGGCTTGCGGGTGTTCCCCCGCCGCCGCGCGACCGGCAGCCGCGCGCAGCCCCGGGACGTGGTCCTGCGCGCAGGGCATCAAGCTGCGGGCGGTTCGGGTGAGGCCGGGTGGGCGCCTTGGCGTCCCCGGCGGCGTCACGGCACGCGCCCCTCGCTTCGCAAGCCGCTCCCCGCAACACGAGGGCGTTTCCGACCGTGTCGAGGCCGTCGGCGGGTGGCTCAGCGGCGCCGTGTCGCCCCATCTCCGGCCCGGTCGCCCAGCCGCGCCGCAACCTGGTGCGCGCGCTGTGTGACAGAGCGTTTGCGCCACTGGTCTGGGCCCGCGCACGCTCTGCGACTGCCGCTGGTCCGCTCCCGGAGATGTTGTTGGTTCCCCGCAGGCCGCTGTGGGCCTCGACCGGCTGTCTGCGTTCGCCGCCTCGGCTCCCCAAGTGGCCTTGGCCAACGGGGCAGTGGTGGCGTGCCTCGTGTTCGACTGGGTCCAGCTCTTCGGCATCGTTGCGTCCGAGCAGGGCGGCTACAGGCTCGAGTGAGACCGGAATGCATTGCGAGTCCGCCTTGTGCCTTCGAGCTGAGTCGCGCAGGAAGCCCCCCGCCCCCCGCCCCTGCCGTTGCGCGCACCCCCGCCCGCGCTCCGCCGCACGGCCCTTGCCCGATCGCCGTGGACCCCCGGCCGCCCTCCTGAAATCAGGAGGCCTGCTTCCTCGGCGGCCGAGCACGGCGCCTCGTCTCGCGCTCTCGGGATCCACCGATCGTGTTTTCCGCCAAGCGCTGCCCAACGCGCAGGTGGCCGCTCATCGACTGGCTGCGCGACGGGTCCGTTTCCGCGCGCGTGCCCGGCCCTTCGCCGACGCTGGGGAGCTACCTCGCCGTGTGGGCGATTTCGGTGGCTGTCATGGCCGCCACGGTGGCGTTGGTCGTTTGCTTGGGCGCGTGTGGGGCGCCAGGCGGGCGCTCGCTGGCAGTAGCCCTCCGTGTCAGCCTTGCGGTCGTTGCCGCCGCTTCCTTTGTGCCGCTGGCCAGGGCGGCCACGGAGCCGCTCAGCTGCGCCCGGCTGCAGGCCTGGTCGTCGCCGAGCGAGCTTGCGTGCTGGGGCGCGCTGCACTGGGCTATGCTGGGGTCGGGGTTGACGGTCTGGGCTGCCTTCGTCGGAGCAGTGCTGCTCGCTCAGGCGTCGTGTTTTCCGACCGGGCTTCGCTCCGCCTCCGTTCTGGCCCTGCCGCGGGCCTGGCCCCTGGTTGCCGACACCGTCACACGAGCTGTCGTGGTGCTCGCTGCTGCCGTGCTGTGGGACAGCAAGCCGAAAGTCGTGGCCACCGTGTCGGCCGTGCTCTTCGCGGGCATGGCTGCCGCTGTGGGGCTGCGCCTGCCCTACTCGCACCCGCCGATGTCGCAGCTGAGGACTGCGATGTACGCAACGCTTGCATGGGCGGCCCTGGGCGGGGGCATCTCCACGGCCGCGACGAAGCACTCCGGGGCGACTGCGAATTCGGTCGCAACTTTTCAGCTGTGGTGGCTCACGGCAATGTTGCCCCTGGCCGCAGCCGCAGCCGGGCTGGTCATGTGCCGCCAGGCCTGGCTCACCCGCAAGGCAGTGACGGTGGCCAAGTCGCTGCTTTCCAAGCACGCTGCCGCAGCAGCGGCCAGCCTCACGGCATGCAGCACTGTCGCGACAACGGCAACGACGGCGGCGCAGTCGGGCGCCCTCGTGGCGCCCTCCCATGGAGCCCTTGCGGCCCGCACGTCGGATGCTAGCTGCGGGCGGCAAGGCGCTGCGTCGCGCCGCAGGAGCTCGCTCCCGCAAGGGGCCACCGTCCCAGCCCCGGACGCGCGGGCTGCCGCCGGCCCAGAGGCAGCCGGCATCGCTGCCTCCGCCAGCGCGCCTGAAGCGAGGGCCAGCAATGCAGGACGCAGCAGCACAACTGGCGCCCCTCTGGCGCGGCCAGTCGAGGCCACGCCCGCTGATCCGGGCGCACCGGCAGAGGGTCGCAGCCCGACCGCAGCGGCGGCCGGACGGCTCCGCGGCCACGGACCCCTCCACAACTTAGAGCCCGTGGCAGTCACAAGCGCATCGTCCCCGCTGCGAAGCGGCGCGCCCGTGTCGCCGCCGCGCCCACCTGCCGCCGCCGGCGCAGCCACTGCAGTTGCCGCCGCCGGCACGGCCGCCGCTCGTGGGAGGTCAGAGCTTGTCGCGGCACCAGCTGCTGACAGCGCCCGCCAGCGTCGCGTCGCTCACGTCGCGGTGCCGCCCCTCAGGGGGGCGTCGCTCCGATCCGCTTGCCACGCCATCGACCTGCCCTCCCCAACGGCATCATCCATCAGATCCGCATCTGCGTCAGCTGCAGGTGCAACCGTCGCCGGGCCGGCCGCAGCGCCGTCCGTCCGGGACGGGGCTTGGGGCCTATCAAGGCCCGCATCGGGCTCTGCCATCGGCTCTACTGCCATCGGCTCTACTGTCATCGGCTCTACTGTCATCGGCTCTACTGTCATCGGCTCTACTGTCATCGGCTCTACCGCCAGGCGTATCTCGCCCGGCCGAGTGCATGGCCCATCCGGCGCCTTCGCGTTTAGCTGGGACGCTGGCTCTGACGCGGGCGGCGCCGGCGCAGCGGACGCCGTCCCAGACGCTGACCGCTCGCCCTTCGTCTTCTCGCGCCGATCACCTGCAGCGGCAGCCGTGGGCGGGACTGGCGCGGCGGCCGCGGCCGCCGCTGCTGGCGTTGGGGCGCCGTGGGGGGGCGCGGCTCGGCCGCTGGTGCGCGCGGAGTCGCTTGCGGTTGCCGTCGCCTCCACCCCGGGAAGGTCTCGTCCTGAGAGGTGGGGACTGCCCCGGGCTGTGTCGGCCGGTTCTGGCGCAGCAGGCCTGGTGGGGCAGCCGAATCCGTGGGCACGTAGCGCCGGCTACGGGGCCGCGACGCCTGAGCGACTCCTGGCGAGCGACGCTTCGGCTTCTGTGGACGTGACGGAGGGCCCTGGGGAGCCGCTTCGCCCAACGAAGCGCCGGCCGATCGCGCAACCGTCGGGGTATCGTTTCGCCGGACCCACGCCCCGCGGAGGCCCCTCCTTCGCCGTCGGCGGAGCGGCTGACGGCCAGCGAGCGCTCCCCAGGAGCACCAGCGCGGCCGCGCTTGGTGCCGGCCGGCCGGCGGCA
The DNA here is from genome assembly GCA_008330645.1 of Cafeteria roenbergensis. Taxonomy (NCBI): domain Eukaryota; class Bigyra; order Bicosoecida; family Cafeteriaceae; genus Cafeteria; species Cafeteria roenbergensis. The sequence continues at coordinate 90,469 of VLTN01000057.1, forward strand.
GAGCCGTTTGGGCTGCACTCTGTCACGTTTCATGGCTCTGCCGGTGTCGCTCGCGACTTCACCGCAGCTCTGCCGTGGGAAACCGTTGAGCCCGCGATGGCGAGCGGCCATCGGGGCGAGGCACATGGCACGACGTGGGGACGGGCGGCGATGCCGACGTCGGCTGTCGATTCTAGGTTGCAGTTTCGGTTGCGGTTGACCAAGGGGCGTCGTGCGTCTTGCTTTGCGAGCCCGGGAGCGCACTCTGGCGCTGCCTTTGCCCGGTCACTGGGCGGTCAGCGGGACATCACAGATGACCTCACCCATGAGGTGTACGCTCTGCCAGTGCCCAGCTCGTTGGAGCGACGCGGAGTCGTTGGGAGGTCGGCGGATGGCGGCGCCAGACGTCGCCGCAACACGGTGCAGGCGTCGTCCACGCTGATTGGCAGGCGACGGGCGCTGGACCCGGCACCGACTGCTCGGAGCGGCGGAGGAGACGCAGACCAACGCAACGCCGCAGCGCACGACAGCGGTTTCCCGTTCAACACGGGGGGCAGAGCTCCCCGGCCACGAAGAGCCAGCCTTGCCGGCATCAGCGATGTTGGTCGCCGGCCGAAGCAGTTCGCTGCCATGGAGACCTTTGGCCACGGGCACGTGTCGCTCGGAGCTGAGAGACACTCCGGGTCCATATCCGGCTCGCGGCGGGCATCCCACTGCGCGGTTTCACGGCCGGTGAGCGAAACCGCCGAGAGCAACAAGCCCACATCGCGAAGGGAATCGCAAGCCAGTCGCCCTCTAGTCACCAGCTCTGCCGCCAGCCACGACGGCGCGTCCTGCAGAGGCACGGGCCAGGTGTCCGTTGGGAAGGGCCCCCGCTCGGGCCCCAGCCAGCGGAGCAGCAGCGCCCAGAGGCGCCGCCGCTTGCTGCTGCTGGACTCCGATGACCCGCGCGTGATTGAGCACCGCTCTGCCGGGTCACTTCCGATGGACCCGATGCTCGATCGACCGTCCAACAGGCAGGGCTCTGCCGTGCCGGGTCCCGGCCAGGCAGAGCCATTCAACCAAGGTGGCGCCCATCCTGACCGGAGGCGAAGGCTGGAGGTGGCAGCTGGTGCCGGCGCTGCCGGCGCTGTCGGCGCTGTCGGCGCTGCTGGCGTTGCCGCCGGTCTGGCCAGGCTGCGGCTTCGCCACGGCCACGGGGTCGACATCGGCTGGCACTTGACTGACGAAGGCGACACGGAGGGATCCGGCTCTGCAGGCGTCCCTCCCTCCATGCAGACGGGGTCACTTCACGCGCTGGACACGAGCTGGACGTCGGGCGACGGTGACAGCTTCCGGATTGACCCGCTCATGACGGGCTCTGCAGGGAACGGACGTGCGTTGAGCGGGGACGCATCGGCGGCCTTGACGGTGCACGCCCGCCATACGGGGTCCCCTGTCGCGCAGAACGACACCACCAGCGGTTTCACGAGCGGTTTCTCCAGCGCTGGCGGCGGGCGGCGCCGCCGAAGGCAGCAGAGGCTGCTGCTGTCAGCGAGGGGTTGCTCTGCAGATGATGGGGGCTTGATGCCGTTTGAGGGACTGCCAGGGTCAGACTCGGTGGTGGGTCACTCGAGGGGCCTGGGTCACTCCTCGGCGTATCAGCAGACGCCGAACCTGCTCGGGTTGGAGCGGCACGCCGCGTCTCTCATCTCAAGTGAACGGGAGGCGGAGTCCCTCGTAAGGGCAGCGGTTTCGGTGCCCTCATCGTGTCGAATCGCATATGGCAGAGCCATAGCCAGCGAAGCGGTGTCGCTGTTTCCCAACTCCGCACGTGCGCTGTCTCTGTTGGCGGCAGTGTTGGTCGCCTGGCCTCAGCTCCCTGACGACGTGGCAGAGGCAGAAACCCTCCTCAAGAGAGCCGGTGCAATGTCAGGACCGCCTTCGTGCTCGGCGCCCCCGGGCCAGGCTGCTGGTGCAACCCCAGCAACCTCCACCACCGCCGCCGCTGCTACAACTGCTACAGCCGCAACCTCCGCCACGGCCACGGCCACGGCCACCTCCGCCACCGCTGCTACAGCTGCCACGGCCACCGCCACGGCCGCCACCGCCAACGTCTCTTCCAACCTCACCGCTGCCACCGCCAGCGCCGCCACTGCCACTGCCGCTGCTCCGGCAAACGACCTGGCGAGGATAGACGTCGACAGCGCCATGGCCAGGCTCGCGGACGCCACGGCGTCGCTCATCAGACAGGTGAACCTGGAAGGATCGTGCGATGGCTCTGCCGGACCGCACTGGACGCGGGGAAGCCCCCTCGGCGCTCCTGCGATGGTCCCGCCGCCGGGCAGGAGGGGTTCGGGCGGTCGCTGTGGAGCCGGTGGCCGGTTGTGCTGCTTGGGAAGGATCGGAAGGATCGGAAGGATCTGCTGCAGGAGCGACGCAGCGGGCCGGCGGGCCGTGGCAGCAGCTCCCATCGCGAGCCGAGCGGCAGAGCCCAAGGGCGCGCCGCGCTCGAGCGGTGCGTTGAGCAGCGCGCCGGCTAGCCGGCCCAGGGTGGCCGAAGCACGGACCGACGCCCCGGCAGAGCCGTCAGCTGGACAGCGGGCGGCCACGGCGGCAGCAGCTCTGCAGCGCCACCTCGAGGCCGCCTCCCTGCAGCGCGACCTGTGGGCAGAGCTCGCCGCTGGCCGCGCTCCCGAAGCGGCCGCCGCCTTTGCCGACTACGAGCTGGCGGTTTCGCGGGCCGACCGGCTCTACCGGTCGGGTCTGCTTCGCTGGCCGGGATGGAGCGGTCTGAAGCGAGCCTTCGGCGTGTTTGTCGCCGGCGTGGCGGGCGACCGGCGAACCGGGGCGGCGTATCTATGGGCCGGGGGCGGCGAGCCGGAGGCGGCTTCAATCAGCAGAGCTGCTCTGCCGCCGTCTTCGTTCGGAAGGGTCATGGGCTCTGCTTGCGAAAGCTCAGTCGTTGAAACCGCTGCCACGTCGCGGAGTGCTGCTGTCGGTCGTACGGGGTCAGACCCGCTCCCTGTCACTGACGCGCAACTGCTGGCTGTGGCTGCGGTTTCGCCGGATGCTCTTGCGGACTGCAACACATTGTCGGCAAAACGTTCCGCCGTGCCGCAGCAGGAGCGTGCCCCGCCGGCCCAGCGTCGGCTCTCTGGCTCAGAGGGCTCGAACCAACGCACGCTTCGCCTCGACCGGTTTCGGCAGAGCCGCTCACCGCTCTGGCCTGGCAGAGCCGCGTGCTGCACCGACCACGATGCGATCCTTCCAGCGTGGGCGCTGAGGCTGCGGATGTGGCTCTACCTTGGCGTGCTTGCGTTGGCCGGGGCGCTGTTCGTCTCTGAGGCCATGTCCGTGTCAGCCATCGTGGAGCTTAGGCAGGCGGCTGACGCTGCGGAGGCAGCGGGGTCCTGGCGGTTTCACGCCAGCACCGCGCTTCACCGCGGCAGGCAGCTTCGCCTGGCGGTCAACGAAGCCAACACGACCGGTGCGGCCAGCAATACGACTGACGGGGATGTGATGGAGCTGCGACAGTCCCTTGACGCTTCTGCGGTGGCGATGCATGCAGCAGTTTCGCGAGCCCAGGCATTTGCTTGCGGGCGAAGTGGCCTGACCGAGCTGTGGGCATCACCAGCTGAGCTCCCTGCGCTATCAACTTCCAGTCAGGACTGGGTCAACCGGGTGTCGGCATCGGGCCCGCTGAGCCTGACCACGCTCGTGTCGTTGCATCGCTCGGCTGTGGCCGCAGTCGCATCGAGCGACCCCGCGTTGCTCGCCGGGACATGGATGACAGTCGCTCAATCCAACGCAACATCGCCAGCCAACGGGACGACACTTCCAGCCCAAGGCTCGGCTACAACCACCCCAGTGCGGTTCCATTTCACGGGCGACGACGACGACGACGCCAGCGCTAGGTCTGACGGTGGCTCAGCCGACCCGTTTGTGGCCGTGCCGCCATACGCGTTCATGGTGCAGAGCTACGCTTCAATGTTGGAAGGATCGGCGACTGTCGGCTCTGCCATTGTCGACAATGCATTCGAAGTGGCAGAGCTCGCTACCACGACGTCAACCGTGTTCTGGCTGGGCCGCCTCCTCCTCCTCGGCGCCCTCGCTCTGTGGGCGGCTTCGTCGGTGAGCTGCATCGCCGGAAGGCAGGCACTGGCTCTCCGGTCCGTCCTGATGACCGCATCGCAGCGCAGGGCGTCACGACTGGCATCGAGGGCGGGGAAACAATTGGCCGCGCTGAGGGGCCTGCAACGGTCAGGGTTGACGATTGACCAGCTGCCCCCCGGCTCTGCCGCCTTCGCCTCGGTTCTGTGGCACGCGAAACTGCTGCGCCGAGGCCAGGCCAGGAGAACGGCCCCGCTAACGACCACCGTTGCCGGCGATGGGCGCCGCGCACCGCCATCGCACGAACAAGGACCGCCATCGACGGCCGTTGCCGCAGCGGGTGCGGCGCCATCGACGGCCGCGGCACTCGCGACCGAGGCCCCGACGGCGGCCATCGCAGCAGGAGGCGCCGGTCGCGGAGGCTTGCGATCGACCAACGACACCAGTGACTCCGACTGGCAGAGCCCCACTGTGTGCGCGGTCGTTGGGACGTCGGCCGCGGGGGCGAGGGCCTCGGGGTCCCTCGCCGAGCTGATGCTCGGGGGATACCTGCGTGACGTCCGCGTGACTGCCCTGCCTGACCACGCCCAGCAGCAGCAGCAGCAGCAGCTGCTGCTGCAGCCAGCCTTTGCGGGCAGAGCCACTTCAGGCGGCTCGTCCAGCAGGGTGGCGCCCGCTGGCATGTCGCCGCTGCTCAGCGCTGTTCAGCGCAGCCCCGGAGCGGCATCGCCCGTGCCGTCCCCCCATGGCTTGTCGAGGCTCTCCACCCCGCTGGGGACCCCTCGGCCAGTCATCTGTCAGTCAGGAGTGGGTTCGCTCGTCAGCCCGGCAGCTGCGGCCCGTCGCGTGGTCAGCCCGGCATCGTCCGCCCATCACACCATCAGGATCCACTCGCCCCGCCCTGACTCCGTTGGCAGGCCGGCGGGAGCGCAGCTGTCCATCGGAGCAGCGGTTTCACGTTCGCCGCTTGCGTCGTTGCCCAGCCGGTCGTGGCACCACTCCGCGTCTCTCAGCAATCAGGCTGACGTCGGTGGAAGTAGGCGGAGCTCTGCCACTTCGTCTACAAGCAGAGCTGCGGAGGGTGGCAAGCCCGTCAACGCCAGCGCCGCCGACGTCCCGCCTCGCTTCAGGGAAGGCCTCTCAGGGGGTCCTCTGTCGGCTGGGCTTGCTGCCGCTCGCGGCAGAGCCGACCACGCCGGCAGAGCTGGCCACGCCGGCAGAGCTGGCCACGCCGGCAGCCATGGTGATCTCAGGGGCATTGCGCAATCCCGCTCCAGGCAGGATCGCGGCTCTGCCGGTGAGCTGTTGCTCGGCAGCCCATCGCTGCCCGCCAAGGCTGCCGAGCCGACGACACCAGCGAGCCAGTCGGCGTTGGGACGGCAGCTTCCTGGCGCCAGTCTCCCGTCGGTCAGTGCCAATCAAACGACAGTCGGCGGCCAGTCAACGTCGGTGTTCATGCTTGCATCGTATGCGGGCGATGACTCGCAAAGCGGCTCTGCCCGCACGGCGTCGACGTCCGTTGCTGCCGAGATGTCGGCCCGAGCTTCGCCGATGGGGCCGTCAGCTGCCCCGGGCAGCGCCAGGTCAGCGCGACGGTGCGGCCTCTCGCGTTCGGAGCAGCCCTCCACCGGCCGAACGATCCCCCGCAGGGGGTCAGACGACACCACGTTCGACCTCACCGCCGGCCCAGTCCTCTCATCCCGCGCGGAGAGCGTGACTCGGGCGACGAACCCCGTCACGGGCGAGGCCAGGGCGCAACAGCATGCTCGCTTGGCTCTCCAACCGTCCCAAGGCCCGCTTGCGGTTTCGCGCCACAGCTCAACGCCAACTGGGTCGGGCCGATTGCTGGCGGCTAGGGCGCTCGGCGCGTCGGTGGAGGGATCGGCAGGATCGATGAGCGTCCACGTCGGCGTCTCAACGCCGCCGACGTCCTCCCGCGCAGCAAGCGTGGCGTCAGCTGACATCAGCGTCCCGCCCAACGCATTCGGCTCCCATCCATCGGCAGAGCTGGCGAGTCTGCGCATCGGCACCGTTGCGTCTCCCCAGCAGCTGGCCGCAGCGGCTGGCGACGAGGCCGCCCCCGGGGTGGCCCGCCTCGTCGGGCGACACCGCGGCAGAGCTCTACCACGCCATACTGCGGCAGAGCCAGGAAGCTGTGCCCTCCGACCAGGTGCCGCTGCCGTCGCGACGGACCGCCGCCAAGACGACGACCATCATCGTCGCGCTCGGCAGAGCCGGGACACGACCGGGTCGTCGTCCGTGCCGCAGGCGGGGACCGCTCTGGAGGCCGGAGCACAGCAGGCAGAGCCACTTCGCAGAGCGCCGGCCGCTTCAACGGGATTCCAGACTCTCACTTCGCTGCTCTGCCCCTGCTGCAGCACGTATCGCCGGCAGAGCCAGCGCGCCAGGCCGCGGCCGCGGTGCCCTTGCATGCGTGGTGGCAGGGCTCGCGACCAGTCGCCCGGTCAATCCGCGGCTCGCTGCCGGTCCGAACTGGAAGGATCGGGCAGAGCTCGCAATCGACGTTGCGTGCTTGGACCGGCATGCGGCTCGGGGATCTTCCTCTCCGTCGCTGTCCTGTCTCTGGCCAGTCTCATGGCCGTCACGCAGATGTCGACGGTGGAGGCGTCGCAGCAGCTTGCCGCAGGAGTGGCCCGCATCCACGCGGCGGCTGTCGGCAGAGCCCTGGCGGCGTCAGGCGTCAACGCAGCTCGCGAGCTGGTCATTGCGGACGGGCAGGTGGCGGCGCGGCTGGAGCTGCTGGAGGAGGCGCGTCGGCTCGAGGCGCTGCAGCGGCAGCTGCTGCGCGGGCTTCAGTTCGGAGACGCGTCGCTGGGTCTGACGCCGCTCGCGGAGGGCACGGCTGCCGTCGGGGCTTTCTTCAATGGATCCCCGGGCGCGTCGACGTCGCCTTGCGACGGCGGCAACGGCAGTTGCAGCGGTAGCGGCAGCGGCAGCGGCGTTGATGAAGGTCAGCCCTGCCTGAGCGACGCTGCGCCGATCGGGTCCCTGCTCGACGAGTTCTGGACCAACATCGGCGACGTCGCAGGGGTGAATTGGGGCAACGCGTCCAGCAGCGTCGCGCGGACGCTGAGCAGTGTGAGGGACGTCACGTCGCTCAGGAGGGCGTGGGACTTGCAAGAGGGGCTGCTCGGCGAGCGGCTTCGGCGCGGGCAGGAGGCCGTTGTGGCCGCCGAGGCATCGCTCGCCCTGGAGCTGGGGCGGCGAGCTGCTGCGGCCAGGGTGGCGGAGGGCATCGTCCTGCTGGTGCTGGCTGCAGTCGGTCTCTGGTGCCTCGAGGAGCGGGCGACGGCCCACCAGCGCCGGATGAGGGCGGCCAAGCGGCTTGTGAAGCAGGCCGTGTGACGGCGGCTCAGGTGCGGTCCCGGGGCGATGAGGGGCATCGCGAGGCGGGGTTTAAAGGGATGGGAGTGAACAACAAGAGCTGGGATCGAATTTGTCAAAGATTTGTTGCAACGGCGCTGGTCGCAGCACCCAACCCTTGTGAACGGCACGCCGTTCGGGAGCAGGTGTTGCGGCCGGCGCAATGGCAGACTTGCGGCGGCTTTCGCGTGTCTTGCTCGATTGGAGACAGTTGTGTGATGGTCGATTCTATGATGACCGTCTTGAGTTGCGAGCGGCGATTCATGTGCGCACCAGTGTGTGACGCGGAAGAGTTGCATTCCAATTATTGACGATGACCGTCTGCCAGTCGCAACGCACGTCGCCACGTCTCACGCATGGTAGTGCCCCACGCACGACTTGCTCTCTGCTAGCGCAACGCCGCGATTGCCTCGGCAGGAGAGACAAAGGCAGGCTGCGCGCGGTGCCCAAGCTCGCGTTGCGTGGCTTGCTCTGCCGGTCGACTGGCCAACAGCCAGCAGCGACACCGCCACCGCGAGGGCCTGCACAGCAACGCGCAGGGGGGAAACACTCGCCGCATTGGTTCCTGGAGCTGTCATTCTGGGGCCACCTCTTCGCCAGGCGGCCAGGTGATGTCCCGGCGGCGAACCTGGACCGGAGAGGAGGACGCAAAATTGTGTGATGCGTTCAGCCGCCTCGGGCCGCGCTGCAAGTCGGAGATGCGCCGCGTGACGGGTGCGGGGCCCAACAGCGCGTTCTCGAGGTTTCTCGAGCTGTACTTAACCAACGTCCCACGAGCGCTGGCAGCGGTGGCAGCGTGGAATGAAAAGTCGCCCAGCGATCGGATGACGGCCACGCTCGCTGAGCTGGCTGTGCAGGGAATGCACAGGGGCGACGGGACGGCGCCGCTCTTGCTGGCAATTGCCAAGATGCAGGGCGTGAACGACGCGGGCGCAATGGGCCGGATTGCCGACGGCAAGCCGACGGCCAAAGCTGCGGCTGCCAAGGCCGCCGCGCTCGCGAGCAAGGCAGGGCGTGCAGCGGGAAAGGGAAAGGCAGCAGGCTCGAAAAGCAGCGCTGCGCAGCGGCGGCCGGGGCCTAAAGGGTCGGCTGCGGACTCTGGAGGCGCTGCTGCTGCCTCGGGCGCCGCAACGCTGGGGTCGCGAGCGGCAAAGCGTCCTCGAGCCGAAGCCGCGGTGCTGCCGGAGCCCGTGGCCACCTCGCTGTCGAAACCGCTGCTGACGGGAGACCGCAACGCGCTCGGGGAGACGGTGTGCCACCGGTGCAAGAGCAACTTGGACGAGGGCGATATCCTGCTCTGTGACGGTTGCGAGCTCGAATTTCACAGAAAGTGCCTCAGAGTGCCGCTGGCGAGTGTGCCTGCGTGCGACTGGCTGTGTGACGTGTGCCTGGCGGCGGCGGTCTTCGAGGGTGGAGCCGTGGCGACGCTGTTCAAGGGGACAGACGACAGCGACTCCTGCAAGAGTGCAGGTGACGCTGGGCGATCAGCGGCGGTCCGTGCAGGCGTCGGGGCGAGCGGTGTCGCCGTCGTGGCCGAAGCACTGGCTACTAGCGAGCCTGCAACGCGGGCTGGCTCTCAATCCGTCAGGTCTGACGGCCACTCGAGCCGCAGTGGCGCGGCGGAGCTGCAGGGCTCGCTGCTGAGAGGGACGGTGCTCGCGCGGCTGCTGAGGGACGCGGCACGGGGTGCGGTGCCCCGCCCCGATCTGAGGGCGCCCCTCCTGTGACGGCGCGGCCCGCTGTGTGGCTCTGCTGGGGCGTTATGTGTGAGCGGCGTGGTTTTCCAGCCGGCTCCAGTTGTGAGGGTTGCGACCGTTGCAGCACAGGAATACAAGCGCGGGGTCTTGCCAGAGTTGATGAGCACGCCTGTCACACCCATTGTGGAGTTATGGAAGAGGAGCGGGGCTGGCTGGGCGGGGCTGGCTGGGCGGGGCTGGCTGGGCGGGGCTGGGCGTGAGGCGCAGCACGGAGCGTGAGGCGCAGCACGGAGCGCGAGGCGTCGTCGCGCTGTTGATGGGGCAAAAGCGCTTGGGCAGCGCCACGCCACACGCAGGGATGCAGCAGATAGCCACATGCAAAGGTGAAGGTCGGGGAGGTGGCCGGAGGCGGCCGGGAGTGCGAGGCGGCCGGGGGTCCGAGGGCGGGGCGGGCACAAGTGGACTTGGGCCGGCCGCTGCCACGGGCTGAAGGCCGCTGCCTCGGGCTGAAGGCCGCTGCCTCGGGCTGAAGGCCGCTGCCTCGGGCTGGAGGCCGCTGCCTCGGGCTGGAGGCCGCTGCCTCGGGCTGAAGGCCGCTGCCTCGGGCTGAAGGCCGCTGCCTCGGGCTGGAGGCCGCTGCCTCGGGCTGAAGGCCGCTGCCACGGGCTCTAGGGCGCTCCCGCAGCCGCTGCGGCCGCGGCGCCTCCTCGGGACTCCTCCTCGTAGTCGTCGGCGTATGCCTCGTCGTCGTCCTGCTCGGCGTCCTTGATGAGGCGGAGGAACTCGGTGTCGACGGAGCGGAGCACCTCCGCCATCTCGTCCTCCTTCCCCTCCCCCGCGGAGGCGGCGGCCTTGGACGCTGACCGCTCGGCTGCCTTGGCCGCCTTGGCCAGCTGGGCTGCCCGCTGCTCCAGGGCCTTCTCCCGCACCGCCTCTCGCTCCAGCATGTTCCCCACGTTGGTCTTCTCGTTGTGCTGGGCCGTGCTGAGCGACTCCGACACCTCGAGGAGCGACACCGTGCCGCTCGCGTCGCCCACCGCGACCAGCCGGCCGCCGCCGTCCTGCGGGCTGCCCTGCACGGCCAGGCTCGAGAGCGGGTGGTCCGACACCTTGTGGCTGTAAGCCACCGCCGACTGCCTGTGGTAGTAGTCCCAGACGTCCGTCACGCCGTCCGCGCGCGCGGTGAAGAACACGCCGGCGCGGGTGGGGCTCCAGCAGCCGGCAGTGACGGACGCCTTGGAGAAGCGCGTGGACATGATGGGCGTGTGATTGTCCTCGGACCACACCTTGGCGGTCCAGTCCCCAACGGACATGAAGAACTTTGTGTGGAAGGGGTTCCGCTGCACCTGGTAAACGGGGCCGTGGTGCTTGGAGGCGCCCGTGTCGAAGACGCGCACGGTGTCCTTGCCGCCCTTCTTCTTGGTGTTGACGAGGGCCATGCCGCCCTGCTCGGTGCCCACGAGGAACTTGCCGTTGGCCTCGGGGTTGTACTCGAGGCAGGAGCCGCCGAGGAGCCGGCCGGATGAGTCCTTGAGCTCGTAGACGTCGTCCAGCGGGCGCGCGAGGTTGCGCATGTCCCAGAGCATCAGCTGGCCGTCGGTTGAGACGGAGGCGAAGGTGGAGTTGCTCTTGGACTGGACCCAGAAGGCGTCGTAGACGGGGTCGTGGTGGGAGGTCTCCACCTCGGAGGTGCGCTCGGCGGTGAGCACGGCGGCGCCGGCGGCGCGGGCGTCGAAGACGCAGACGAGGCCGTTGTAGCAGCCCCCCACCAGCACGTCGGTGAGCTTGTGGTGGTACCGGAGGCACATGAGGGGGCTCTGCGGGATGAGGGTGCGCTCGGGGGCGTTGGGGTTGGCCAGCGACCAGATGTAGCTCTTCATGGGGAGGCGGCCGCCCATCATGCGCGGGTCCTGGAACTGCAGCACGCTGTACGCCACGGCCAGGCGGGTGCCCTCGGGGTGCCAGTGGATCTTGCAGGCGGCGCGCTTGGTGGCGTTAGGGTCCCGGAACACAGCTAGCCCGCGGGCCGAGGGCGGCTCTGCCGAGAGGTCCACCTCCTCGTCCTTGAAGTACTCCTCGTAAATGTCCACGGTGTTGTTCTGCTTCAGGCAGGTGTCAACTACGAACCCTAGTTGGACCATAGTTGACTTGATCTTCGCGTCCTTGCCCGCCTTCTTGAGGTAGCGCTCCACCTGCTCCGCCTCGGAGCCGTCCACGTTCTCGGGCCAGCCGCCCTCGGCGTGCTTGAGCCCCTGCGACCTGTGCACGACGCTGTCGGTGTTGACCTCGTGCTCCGCCATGACGGGCGCGGCCTCGAGGCGGCTGATGGTCGGCTGGCGCACAACGAACTTGTCGTCGTCGTCGTGCCTGCGGGGGAGGCGGCACGGCGGCGCAGTCGGGGTGACGGGGGACGAGGTCTCGGGGGCGTGGGCGGCATTGCGTGATCGCAGGCGCGCGGCTGCAGGCGTGGCAGGGGCAGCGGCGGCGCCGGCGCCCCTGGCGGCGGCGAGGCTGGCGGCCAGGCGCGCCTCGCGAAATCCACCGCTCGCCCCGTGCGCAGGGGGGGGGCAGTGCAGACGGCGCAGCTGTGCTTGTTTCCCGGGGGCGACCCTGCCGCGAAGCCAGCCAGGGCGCTGGAGGCGCAGCCTCGAGGCGGAAAGCACTCGCCGTTGCAACAGGCGTGGGCGCCGAGGCTTCGGACCACTGCCTGCAGCCGCCCGCCCGCCCCGGTCGTAACCGCCATTCGCGCTTCCATGCGCGCCCGATAAGGGGGGGGGAAGGGTTATCGCCGCGGCCGCTGCAAGGCCGCAGGGACCGCAATCTCCTGCAAGCACTGCTGCACGCAAGCTCACGAGCACATGGTGGACTCCAGCATCTGCGCGGGCCCATCGGAGAACTCGCAGTGCTCTCCGAACTCCCTGCGCTTCTTCGAGTACTGCAGCAGCACCTCCATGGCTGCCTGCAGCCCCGGACGGCAACGTGGTCCGCACAGGCGCAACGGGTTTGGCTCAGCGACACTCGCAAAACTATGGCTCTGCCGCTGACTACCGACGCCGAATATGGATAAGAGTTCGCAGACTTTGAGGCCCGATTTCTGCGGAGCCGTGTGCTGCCGTGTGTGAAAGGCATGTGAGGGGCGGGCCCCCGCCGCCGCGAGAGCCCAAAGCAAACAAGTCCCTTCTCCACTGGCAAGCCCGTTGGCACGCGCGCGCATACCCATAACGCGCGCCAGTACGGGCGCCAGGAAGAGAGATTTTTCTCGGCCCTGCCATCGACCCGAAATTACCGCTGCTGCGGTGCCGTCACACAGCGCCCAGCCCCACGTCAGCCACGCCCCCGCTCAGCCACTCGTTCATGCGAGACACCTCAGCCGCGCGCGCCCTCTCCAGCCGCCACAGTCCTGGCTCTGCCACCACGGCGCGCAGGCCGCTGACAACCCGACCCGAACGGCTCGACCCGAAACCGCCGCCAAATCTGCGCCCACCCGATCGGCGCGCCGCTGTCGATCCTTCCTCCTGCAACTCCTCGCCGTGCGCTTCCGCGCGTGGACGAAGCTCTGCCACTTCCAGCTGAAGGGCGCACGGGGCCAGTGTCCCGGCCACAGACACCACCACCCGCTCCCAAGGCCACACCAGCAGCGACCCGGCGTCAGACGCCGCAGTCTCTCCCGGCGCAACGAACTGCCGGCCAGGGAGCGGAATCGGGATCCACGACCGCGGCCCTGACGCCGCCTCCCGGGGCCCGATAAGGGGCTCTGCCACTTCACGGAGCAAACCAGCGTCGCTCTCGGTCGTGAGCACGTCGCCCCCGATCCCGGCGGGCGATCGACGAGCCGGTCCGCGGCGCGCAGTCACCGCGGCATCACCACCCGCAGCCGCCACCGCCGCCGCCGCCGCCGCCGCCGAATCTGCACCTCCCCCCATCGCCACAGTGCTGCTTCCCCCATCGCTGGCGATTGACGAAGAAGCACGCGAGCCTGCCGCAACTGCAACTGCCACAGGACCGGAAAGCACCACGGCCCCGCGGCCAAGGACGCCCACTGCCAGCACCGACCCGCCGGCGCTGCAGGGCGCTTCGGCGCCAGAGGCCGGGAACACTTGGCGTAACCGCCAAGCGACAGCGGCCCTGCCCCCCTCTCCCGCGCAGCTGCTTCCGGCGGTGGGGGCGCGAGCGGCTGTGAGCGTGAAGCCCACGGCCCAGGAGGCGGCTCTGCTGGCATCCCGAGCGGGATCTGACGCCGCAGCGGCGTCCAGGGAGAGATCGTCCTTGGTGGCTAGCAACCACCGAGGGAGCTCTGCAGCGGCCCACTCGACGTCGGCTCTGCTGGACAGCTCCGTCGCTGCGTCCATCCACCATCGCGAGGGCAGCGTCGTTGGCAGGGTGACGTCGTCCGTGAAACCCCGCGCCTCCACGAATGCAGGGGGCGGGCAGAGCAGCTCTGCCGATTGTTCTGACGCGTCCCTGCAGGCTGCAGAGCCGCTCCCACTTGGCACAGACAACGCCACTGGCCGAAGCGGGGGCACGACGCTCCACCGGGGGGTGGCAGACTGTGACGACGAGCCCTGCCCCGGCAGAGCCGACCGCCGGCAGAGCGACGCCGCGAGCTCTGCATCCGCTGAGGTCGGCAGAGGCCATGCCGCCCACCAGTGCTTCGGAGGGGCGAAGGGGGCCTGCGATCCCAACACCGGCACCGCGCCGGGGGCGGCGCCAGCGGCAGAGCCGGAGGCACTCGACGCCGTCGCGTCGGCGTGGCTGGCCGACGGATGCCAGGGGGCAGCGCCACCACCCCATACCCATGCGGCAGCTGACACGGTTCTACGCAACACGAGCTCGCACCGCGCCCTGGTCAACGCATACAATTCTGCAGAGCCGGTTTGCTCTGCTGCTCGAAGCGTCCCGGCCACACTTCGGACCCCGCACAGCGCCCGGCAGAGCCTCCTCTTTGCGACGTCAACTCGCAGCTCTGCCACTTCCGAAGAGTGGCACCCGTCGTTCGCCAGCGACGTCGGCCAGCCAGTGGCCGGTGCTTCTGAGGGGCCTGCACTGCGAGCCGCTTCCAGAGAGGGCCCTCCGGGTGCTCCGCGCTCTCCGTTGGTTGTTGCAATGATGGTCCAAGCAGCCGCCTCCAGCGCCTGCCACTCTTTGGCGTCGCCGTCCTCCTCCCCGGCGGCGTCCTCCTCCGCCGCGTCTGCCCCAGTCTCCGCGGGCGCCGCAGCTGCTGCGACTGGAGATGCGCCCACTTCGACCCCGCGGCGGCTCTGCGGCGCCCCAGCGCGCCCATCGCCCCCGGCAGAAGGTTGCTCCCACCAGCCAAGCCACCTCCTCGGCAGAGCCCACCGGTCATCGAGAGCGTCGCTCGAAGTGACCAGAGCGCGCTCTACCGCGGACCGCACTTCCCACACGGACGCTGCAGACCTGCTGACGTCGTCCACAGCCATGAGCCCTGCGGATTCGCCGCCGACGTCCCCGCAGAGCCCGACAAGCGTCGACTCGCTCCGCGGCCCGACCGCGAAGGCCGCCTCGTCGCTCAGATCCCTCCAGTCAGACGCAGTGAGCTTGTTGGCGCTGAGGTCCAGCATCGTGAAACCGCACCCTGACGAAGATGCAGGCACTGGAATGGTTGCAGTTGCAGTTGGGGAGCGCGCAACCGAAGCGCCTGCTGCTGACGACTCCACAGCGGAGGCGATGAGGGCAGCAGCACCGGCACGGGTGACGTCGTTGCCGGAGAGTGACACGCGCACGATGCGCGGGTGGATGGCGATCGCGTCCGCGAGGGCTGGCACCCGCGATGACGAACTGATCCGCTGAGAGACGCCTGCGTCGCTCAACCCGCAACGGCGCATGGAGAGCTCCTCCAAAAACGGCAGAGCCGAGCAGCTCTGCCGGCAGCGCAGCAGCCACCAGCGACCGTGCAGAGCCAGCCGGAGGAGGTCGACCCGGCTCAATGATGTGCCGAACGGAGGCCCAGAGTCTCCGCTGGAACCCTGCCGTTCAGCAGAGCCACTTCGTCGAAACAGCTGGCAGAGTGCATCAGCGTCGCCATCGTCCCCCGTGACCAGCCAGCTGACCGCAGCGCCAGTCAACGCAGAGGCCACTCGGAGCTCTGCCGCTGAGAGCCTGGTGCGCTCTTTGGAAGGATCGACTCTGCCGCTGCGTCTCGCACTGCTGCTGGCAGAGCCACACCACCCAGACGGGGAGGGCATGCCCTGGCCAGGCGCTGGCCGCCTCCCCGGTGACCGGGAGAGCGGCACTGCAAGCAGCTCTGCCACGTCCACCGCCCCCCGTGCTCCGAGGGTGACGTCATCCAGGCACAGCCGCACCAGCAGCCCCGCCCCGCGCGGCCGGCCTGCCCGCGGAAAGGCCGTGGCCAGCGATGCAGAGCCGAGCGAACCCCCTGTTGCTCCCGCGGAGGCGGAGGCGGCGGCCGCCCTCCTGGTCGGTTGTGCCTTCCGGGCGGACGAGGACGACGCGCGGCCGCCGCGGGCCCGAGCCGCGTCGGCCGACCGACCGGCAGCCGCTGCAGCGCGGTTTCGCGAGCCGGCTCTCCCACCTGCCGCCGGAGTTTGCCGGCCCGACCGGCGTGCAGTTGTAGCTGTAGCTACAGTTGCAGTTGCGGTTGAAGCTGTGGGTCGCTTGCGGCCTGTTCTGACCCCCGCAGCCGCTCTGGAGCCGGCGCGCGGCTTGCGGGGCGGCGGTGACGTCACCTGCTGCGGATTTGAAGAGTGTTGAGCCCTCCAGAGCGAAACCGCCCGCTGAGCGTCGGCATCCTGGGGCTCGTCCCAGACGGCGCGAGCTTGGCCGGATGATGACAATCCAGGGAGCTCTGACGATGCAGCCGGTGCGGGATGACCGCGAGCCCCAACGGAGCCTGCCGTGGTGGCGTCAGCTGCAGCGCCAGCACCACCAGCGCCAGCGCCATCACCAGTGCCAGTGCCAGCGCCAGCAGCGCCAGTGCCAGTGCCAGTGCCAACTCTGGGCCTTGCTGTATGGCGACCAAGGGTCACTGCTGGCGGCATCAGGACGGCGGCGAGTGCCCCTGAGGTGAGCACTGACCCCCTCAGGCTGAGCGATCTGAGCGACTCTGAGTTGCTCACCAGAAGCCCGAGATGGCGGGCAGATCCGATGATTGGGTCAAGATCGCCATCTGACTCGCTCCCCTCTCGCTGCCTTTGAGCATCCGAAGTCAACACTGCACTGCTGCGCTTGGTCGATCGCGAACTTGACGAGGGCCTTCCGGTCGTCGATCGCTTGGGCCGTCCGGACGAAGTGGGCCGCCGGGCCGAGCGTGTTGTTCGAGCCGAATCAGATGTGGCCGGCGCCTGATGGACTAGTGACACCGCCACAGCTGGCTGCCTGCCTCTGGAGTCGCGTCCCAGACCCAAGGCGGCCACTCTTGCCCCCGCGTCCTCGGTGAGAGACACCCCAAAGTGAGCGACTCCCTCCCCCAACAGATTTGATGGCAGTCCGCTTTCGGGTGCTGCAGGGTCGAGGGGAGAATCGTGCTCTGCCAGCGCGGCATCCATGACCAGAGCCCGACCCAAGGGGCCGCCTAGCCCGCACAGGGCAACGTCGATGGCGTTGAACCGGGCGGAGGAGGGCGGGCGGAGTCGGGCAGCTGATACCGCTGCCGCAATGGCGCGAGCTCCCGGCAAGCCGATGCGCGTGTTGCCCGTGAGAACAAGGCCGGCGAGCGCAGGCGCTGCGGCGGCCAGCGACGTGGCTGCGTGGGGGGCGGCAGTGCGAGAAGAGAGGGCGGGGCTTTAGCGGTCAGATCGTTGCTCAGGCCGGGCCCGCGACTCCGAGCAACGCTGGAGCCGCGATGCAGCGGCCCCCAGCACCGCAGGGGCGGCGCGCACACGGGACGGTATGCAACGTGGATTGCAGACTGGCACACGCCGCGGAGGGGGGGTACCATGCGGGCGGGCATGTGCCAGTCGGGCCGGCGACACATCGCCTGTGTGTGGGGGCTGTCGAAAGCTCTGCTCTGGGCGACAGCCTCACCGAGGACGACCGCCTGATCGTCGTTCAGATCGTAGAAGGAGAGGTCGATGACGCGAGCCTGCCGAAGGGAGCGCTGCTGCAGGCGTATGGAGCGCTGCATGGCCCAGTCGCCTGCAAATGTTGGCAACCGTGTGGACAGACTCTGCAACGCAAGCGATGCACCGGCTGCGCCTGCGTCCCCGCGAGCGCAGCCATCTTCGACATCTTGGCCAGCCTGCAAGAGCATCACAGGCCGGAGCAGCCCCGGTGACGGCGGCAGCAAGTCAGCCGCTTGCAGTGACTGCAGAGCGGCACCGGACCCTGCGGCGAGCAGCGCCGCAGCGCCGCGCTCCACCTCCGCCTCTAGCGATGCAACACGCGAGCGCAGGGCCGCTATTTCTGCATCTGTCCTAGCGGCCCGCTCGGCGCGCAGCTCCGAGTGTTTGAGGGCAAGCCGGTCCACGCTCTGCCGGAGCGCGTGGGACGCTGCCGAAGGACCCGACTCGCGAGGTGACGCCGGTGATCCCCGAGGTGGTCCGCTGAACTCGCTCATCGCGCAGCCGCGGTGCGACCGCCGCTTGCGACGCGAGCAGGTGCTGCAAGCACGGGGCGCCAACGGCTGCTGGCAGAGCCGCGGTTTGCGTGGTAGCAAGTGCGCGAGCTTGCACGGAGGAGTCGCCAGTCAGGGCGACCGCGCGAGGTCCATGCGGCCGGTGGCCGGCGCAGGAGGCACCAGTCCTCAGACTAGTCGGGATGGTGCCACGCCACCGGCCGTCCATCCCCGCAAGCAGCCGCGCGTTTCTGCTTTGCAGGCTTTTGTGGTGGCGTCCAGTCGCGCCGACGCCACCTCTGTCGAGCAGGGGCGAGCGGATGCGGCCACGAGCGAGGACAGCAAGGCAGTATGCCTTGCTTTCGCCATCCAAGGAGCTGTTGACGGCTTCTGGTGGGCGGAGAGCCACGCCAACGCAGGCGCTGTGATAGCAGTGGGCGGCAGCGGCGGGCGGGCTGGACCCGGCGTCCCATTGAACTTTTGTGGGCGGGGAGTGGCCCACCAACTTCCCCTGCGCGCGCTGTCTGGGGATGAGGCATGGGCGCTGATCGGGCTGGGGCGGCTGCAGCTCCGCGGTGGGGGGGCACTTGCCGCTGCAAGGGCAGCACTCGGTCAACTTGACGCTCGTTGCTCTTCAGACCATGCGGGAGTGGACGGGGCGCAAGAACAGAGCCACTGCCCGCCCAGACAGTGTGTGACGCTGCTCGGACTGATGCCGGCTCCGTGGCCGGCGCTTGCGTCAGCTGCCGCGCTCGCAGAGCTTCTCCGACGCGGCTGCGACGCCAGAAGCTCCGTGTGGCACAACGGCCTCTCAACTGCTGGAGCAGCCACCACCAGAGCCCCTGGTCACGTGTGGTTGTTCAAGCAGCGCCCGAAGGCAGTCAGAGCGTCATCAGCAACCGGTGCAGATTCGGAGTCAGCGTGCCTCGCGGACCGGCCAAGTTCCATCATTTTTGCTTGTGAAGATGCGGGTGCCCGCGCCTGCATGACAGTGGCCTCGGATGTCGCTGCCTCCGGGGTGGATCCCTCTGTGGTGGTGGCAGTGTTCTGTCTTGGTTCGTTGGCTTTGACTGTTGTTTCACGGATTTGACTTGCCTCCTTGCAGCCGTCATGCCCGGAGCGTTCGCCATTCCCTGTGAGCGATTAGTTTACCACTTCAAGCTTATGAGTGCGGCGCAGTGCACCAGTTGCGGTCGCGCGTTTTGATTCAACAGCGTTTCGACGAGGTCGCAGGAACAAGCGCGCCACTTGGTCGTCGCTGATGCGCCTAACGCGCGCACCCCAGTAGAAGCTGCCAGTGCCGGGATGATGAACTGCGTGCATCGATCGAGGTCGACATGGATCTGAACGCCGCAGGGAGCCGTGCCACCGAACCTGTCGGGCGCGCCACACTTGGGGTTTGGGCGCCTGGGGTCCCAGGACCCTGTCGCTTGCAGGTCCCTCCCAGGCCGCAATTCGGCGCCTGGCGACGGGTGCTCTTGCCGTCAGGAGGTTGCAAACGCAGGTGGCTTGCTCGGAATCGCGCCTCGTTGGCTGACAATTCCAATCGAGGAAATGGGCACTTTTCGCGCCCCCGCGCCTCGCTGGATGCCCGTCTCGCGAGCATGGTGAGTATCACGGACTTGCGTCCTGCCAGCCTCGGCAGCATCCAATGGCGCGGGCGGAGCTGGCGGAGCGCAGGGGTCGAGCTGCCCGTCCAAGCGAGCCCAATCGGCGCCGAGTCAGCTTCCTGCGCTCTGATCACAGCCCGATTGGCCAGCCCTGGGGAACGATAGACGCACCATCCGGGCCCCAAAACCCACCTCATGAGCTTTCTCTCTTGCTCACTCGCTTCGGCCGCGCCTCGCAGCGGCCATGCCATGCCAGCGGCACTTGTGGCACTCGCGCTCTCTCTCTTCTTCTCGGCCGTGTCAGCTTGACAAACGTCGTGGCAGAATTGCCCAAGCTAGTTGCTGACATCAACAAGATTTCGGGTTACACTTCTTCCATTTCTGGAATGGCCGTTCTTGGCGACAAGCTGTACATGGGCGCCACCCTTCACACACGTTTCGGCACCGAGCTCGTTTCGCTAAATGCCAATGGAGAGCACGAGCTGGCGGCAGATATCTACAAGGGAGACAGCAGCTCGAGTCCTAAGATCTCTGTGCATGCAACGGGAAGCTGTACTTCAGTGCTCTTCGTCCAGACGATGGCTCGAGCCTCTTGGTCTTCGACCCCGCCACGAATGAGACGCGCATGCTGCCGAGCCAGTACTCCGGAGGGAGATTTTACTGTTTCGGGCATGACCGAGCTCGATGGAGAAATGATTTTTTCCGCAAATGACCCAGCTGATTACAAAGGAAAGCACTGGGCGATGGACGTGTCTGAGGCCACGCGTCTCGTGCACGACTTTCCTGACTCCATAGGTTCCCCCTTCGGAGGAGGCCCGAAAGACTTCGCGGTGCTCCACGACACGCTCTTCTTTAATGCCATGACAGACGTCCCGAGACTATGTCCTCCATTCGTACAACAGAACGCACGGCGTGCGCGAGATCCCAGCCGTGGAATGCACTCAACCCGGTCCGCTGACGGTGTATTCCGACAAAGTCTTCTTTGGATGCACCGGCCAAAACAATGACAACGTACTCTGGGCCTACGATGGTGTCAACGCCCCGTTTCTCGCGGTCAACATCGATCCAGACGGCTCTTCGAGACCAAAGGCCTTGGGCGCGTTCAATGGCACACTCTTCATTCAGACCGGCGATGACTGGTCCAAAGGCACCATTGTTGCATACAACGGGACCAGTGTAGAGACGCTTGAGAGTTTGGACTATTTCAAAGCTAGTAGTCTCCGTGGCGCCTTTGCCGTGTTTCAAGGCAAGCCGTGTTTTTCACTTCAGCTGGGATCCGCTGTGGAGCTCTATACTCTGTCAAGTTCTGGTGCAGTCATGATGGCGCCCCCTGTGAGCGTGGGCACTTGCGATGCTGAGATTCGGCTTCCAACGGTCCACGACGGCCAAGTCTTTTTCCCAGCTTACGATGGCATCCATGGCACCGAGCTGTGGAAGTACAACTCGACCCACGGGGTCTCCATGGTGGCCGATCACATGCCGGATGACGACGGGCTGCAGCCCGAGTACATGGTCTCGCACAACGGCAAGCTCTACTTCACTGGCTACTTCCCGAACCGCGGCTGGGAGCTCGGCAGCTACAGCGAGTCCGAGGGGATTCAGTGGGTGACGGACATCACTCCGTGGGAGAGAAACTCGGATATTGCTTACCTGTGCTCGTTCGGGTCCAGGCTCTTCTTCGCGGCCGGGGCAACATATGACAATGTCGAGCTCTGGGTGCTTGAGGAGAGCGGCTTCTCATACATGGTCGCGGACATCAATGATGGAATCGACAGCAGCGAGCCCATGTTTCTCTCAGTAGCGAACAATACGATGTTCTTCCTGGCATGGACCGCGTCAGAGAACTTGGTGCTTTTCAGCTATTCGGAAGATGACACCATGGAGCAGGTCCTGGCGCTCCCCGGGGAAGACGCATATGTGAACTACATGGTGGCTCTCAATGACCAGCTCTACATGTGGTGGGTGGACGACGGCGTTGAAGTGATCGAGCTTGCGCGCGTCAATGTGGCCGCAGGGACGATCGAGTCGATGTCGCACCTGCTCCCAGAGAGCATCACCGAATACTACGAAGACGAGCTCTTGGTCGTCGGGTCGAACCTGATGTTCTTCGCCACGACGGACGAGCACGGCGAGGAGATGTGGTTGTATTCCCCCGAGTCTGGCAACTTCACGGTCTTCGACCTGCTCCCTGGGCCGGACAGCTCCGGGCCGTGGTACATGCAGCAGTACGACGGTCAACTGGTGATCAGCGCAGACGCGCTCGATCCTGTTGGCAACGAGCTGTATAGCCTGGAGTGGGACGACGCCCCAACCCCATCGCCCTCAGCTTCGCCAAGCCCAAGCACAACCGCCTCTGCTTCGCCGAGCCCCAGCGCAACGCACTCCCCATCAGCGAGCCCTAGTGCCAGCTCCAGCACGTCATCATCTTCCAGCCCCAGTGCCAGCCCCAGCGCGTCGTCGTCGTCCAGCCCCAGTGCCAGCCCCAGCGCGTCATCATCTTCCAGCCCCAGTGCCAGCCCCAGCGCGTCATCATCGTCCAGCCCCAGTGCCAGCCCCAGCGCGTCATCATCGTCCAGCCCCAGTGCCAGCCCCAGCGCGACGCAGTCCCCCTCCACCACCGTCAGCGCCAGCCCCACCCCCTCCACCACCGTCAGCGCCAGCCCCACCCCCTCCACCACCGTCAGCGCCAACCCGACCTCCACCCCCACCCCGACCGCGTCCTCGGTCGGCAGTGCCGGCGGCAACTCGGCAACGGGCCTTAGCGGCGCCGGCTCCCTGGGCGCCTCCGACATTTCGGCTGGCGCCATCGTGGCCATCTGCGTGTCAGCAATGGCCGTGCTGGCCATGATGCTGGCAGCGTCATACTCGTGCGGCAAGCGGGCAGCCACCAACGCGAGCCGCAGACACGACTTCGCGGCAGGGCAGGCCGCAGGCGGCGCTCCAGACGCCCTCCAGCCCAGGTCGGCTGCGCCCACCCCGGCCCACGCCGATGTCCCGGACGCGAGTACGCGAGTGTGAGGTCCCAACCAACCAGTGACAGACGCACTGCTGTGCGTGTGATGAGGTACTGACTGGCGTCAAACTTGCTCCAAGCACGGTGCGTGTCTTGGCAGCCGCAGCGCGCAGCCACACGCCCAGCGACGCAGTGCGTGCCGCTGTGGTGCCCACAAGCTCAGCGTCAGGCAGCCTGCACGCCTGTGAAGCAGCGGGCTGTCATCGTTGGAGCTGCCAGCACTGGCTCACCTCGCACCAAAACCAATACGCTGCCCTCGCACGCAACGCAGCGCGGTCACTCGCCCGTGGCAGCCACAAGAATTCGCCCCGCCACTGGCGTCGGCCACTTGCTCGAGCCCAATGCATTGCAGACGTAGCTGGTTTTGCAGAACGGGAGCTGCCCAAAGCAGCCGCACAAAATCGGTCCCATGCCCCTCGCAGCGCGAAGGCTGCCTGCCCTTGGCTTGCAGCAAAGCGAACTGGGCCTGGGAGCCCGCCGCGTAGACGGCGCGGCTGGTGGGGTTGCCTTCGTCTGCCAACTCGCTCGCTAGCCACCGGCCACGCTCGGAGCGACGTCATGCTCCTTCACCAGCACCACCAGACGAAGAAGGAGGCCCCTTCTCCCAACAATATCAAGGACCAGGAGACGACGAGGCGGTCAGGCCGAAGCCGAGTCTCGACACCATGCCTGCCACAGGTCCCTGATCCAATGCCCAAGCGATTCGACGCCGCTTCGGAGCTGTGGCCGCAAGGCCCACTGACGTTTCATCCGTGCCACGGGCGCAACTCGTCCGGATCAGGAGCTGTGTCTGCCATATGAGCAAGACGGGCTGGTTTGCCCTTCCGAGTCGTGTCGGCGCAGGGCGCAAGGGCACGGGGCACTCTGTACTGGGCAACTCCAGCACGCCGCTGGGCGGGCTCACTTCCCGCGAAGGCAGCAGTCGCTTGGCATGCGGCTGGTTGAGTTGACCGCAAGAGGAAGGACGTGCGCCACATGGACCGGTTCGACGAGGCCCTTTGATACGCAACCAGTGGTGGTCACGAGGGCGCCACGTGTCGTTGCTTGCGGGCAGGAAGCCCATAACCTGGGTCGAGCCTGGCTGGAAATGCACGCTTTCCGGAGTGCGGCTGCGAGCAGAAGTTCATTCGCCGATTCGGCATTCTCCCGTTCAGCCTTGCTGGCTGGCGGCTGGGCTGCATGGCACCCGAAGGCCCGAACGGATGCCGACATTGATTCCTCAGCGAATCTTGGGGGAGGGGCGGAACCTTGTGTCGCCACACCACACGCTCAGACCACAGCCTCATCACCACCACTTCAGCGCTTCGGCCCGCAAGGTTTCAGTGCAAGCCAACTGCCGATCACAATCCAAAGCAAAGGTCTCAGTGGCGATTCCAGACCCCGTCCAAGACTTTCGATGCCTCCTTTTCGACGCTATTGCTTCATCAACCTACATGGGGGCTGGGGTGCGAGAAAAGCTCAGAAGCGGGGCATCCGATCTGCTTGCGAGCTCGCCCTGGTAGTCGAGCACGCTGGCGTCACTGCTCCGTTCCGATCCACGCCTCGTGAAACCTTTGCCACGTTGTTGAACCTTCCCGCACCCGCTCTCCCACCGACCAAACAGTTCCTGCTGTCCGCTTACGAGCGAAGAAGGTTGTTTGGTCGTCTAGGTTCCTCAGCGAGTGGCCTGCAAGCCCCGGCAGGTTCTCCAGGCCTCGGCCCGGTGTGTGGACTGAGGCAACGCGCCATTTGGCTGGCCATGCGAGGCGTGTCTGAAGCCGGACGATCACGAAGAAGGAGAAACGAAGAGACTCGTGCTGTCCATGCTGCTGGCGTGGGTGAGCAGCCCGATGGCACCAGTGAGTTGCTTCAGCCGTTGTGGACACTGTCCTGTCGAAGAGCTAAAGATAACCTTGTTCGGCTACGCCATGATTGTATGACACACGGTTCCGGGTATCGTGGCCTGCTCCAAGAGGGCGCGTTTTGCGAGCGCCGTGTTCCAGTTAGCAAGTGCAGGGGAGATCGGCAATTTTCTCGCAACCTTCGGTAGGTCCGCACCCAGGATTGACTTCGCTGAACCTTCATGTATTGTTTTGCGTCATATTCACCGCTTCCAATACCACCAATCACCACATTGTCGGCACGCCTTTCTAAGCACGCCATTGGCACACTCTGTGCGCCAGCTGATCGCAGGCACTGCTGAAGCGACCTTTTGAAAAGCTCATGGTACCCAGTACCGACCGCACGAATGCATTAACCTGCACGAGACAATCAGGTCATGCCCGGTTTGAGACGTTGCCACCCAACATAGCCTCCTGAAGCTGCGTGCGCAAAGGTGACAACTACACAGGTTCGTTGTTCCTAGAAAATGATTCTGCTTCATGTGGACTGATAACAGTGTGTTGGTTTTGCAAGAAACGTGACGTGGTGCGCATGTTCTCCCTGGGCAGCACCTGGAGGTTTTAGTGAGGGCTAGACATAAATGACTTGCTGCCAGCCAACGAAAACCCAGCCTTGGCTCCAAATTCATCACACACAAAAAGTGTGGCTTCGCACGAAGTCATCAGAAACTTCACTTGTCGCTGGATTCACATCACTGACCTGCAACACTCGGTCCATGTCTCCATACGAAAGGCGCATCTGGTGGCTATCCTGACAAGTCGCATACCAAGTGTCCGCAGCTTTCAAGGGAGGCGTGCCAACGCGGCTTCACGCGTCAGTTGCCGAGCACGAAGAGCCCCTTGCACCTGTGCGACTTGAAAGGACAACCCAACCGGTATCGCAGACATGTCAGACGCAGCTCCTGCTCCGGAAGACTTGCGCACTCGGCGCGAAGGAAGCTTCGGTGGACCTCGTGGCCGATTTTCCCCAGTAGGTGCCACAGGCGAGCCACCGCTCCGCGATGCGTGCAATAGCGGCTACGAGCCCCCTCCTGCTGCGATACGAGCCAGAGCAGAGAGTGCCAGCGGGGACGGCCCATGCTTTCATGGGCGCGCAGACTGGCTGGCGCCGAGCTCGTGGGCACCACAGCGGCACGCTCCGCGTTCTTGGGCGTGTGGCTAAGCAGTGCGGCTGCCAAGCCACTTGGAGCAGGCTTGTCGCCAGCCAATGCCTGAACACGCGCACGCACTGCGGTGCATCCAACGCTGGTCGCATGGGACCTCACACACGCGTACTCGCGTCCGGGACATCGGCGTGGGCCGGGGTGGACGCAGCCGACCTGGGCTGGAGGGCGTCTGGAGCGCCGCCGGTGGACTGCCCTGCCGCGAAGTCGTGCCTGCGGCTCGCGTTGGTGGCTGCCCGCTTGCCGCACGAGTATGATGCTGCCAGCATCATGGCCAGTACGGCCATTGCTGACACGCAGATGGCCACGATGGCGCCAGCCGAAATGTCGGAGGCGCCCAGGGAGCCGGCGCCGCTAAGGCCCGTTGCCGAGTTGCCGCCGGCGCTGCCGACCGAGGACGCGGTCGGGGTGGGGGTGGAGGTCGGGCTGGCGCTGACTGTGGTGGAGGGGGTGGGGCTGGCGCTGACGGTGGTGGAGGGGGTGGGGCTGGCGCTGACGGTGGTGGAGGGGGTGGGGCTGGCGCTGACGGTGGTGGAGGGGGACTGCGTCGCGCTGGGGCTGGCACTGGGGCTGGAAGATGATGACGCGCTGGGGCTGGCACTGGGGCTGGACGATGATGACGCGCTGGGGCTGGCACTGGGGCTGGAAGATGATGACGCGCTGGGGCTGGCACTGGGGCTGGACGATGATGACGCGCTGGGGCTGGCACTGGGGCTGGAAGATGATGACGCGCTGGGGCTGGCACTTGGGCTCGCCGATGGGGAGTGCGTTGCGCTGGGGCTCGGCGAAGCAGAGGCGGTTGTGCTTGGGCTTGGCGAAGCAGAGGGCGATGGGGTTGGGGCGTCGTCCCACTCCAGGCTATACAGCTCGTTGCCAACAGGATCGAGCGCGTCTGCGCTGATCACCAGTTGACCGTCGTACTGCTGCATGTACCACGGTCCGGAGCTGTCCGGCCCAGGGAGCAGGTCGAAGACCGTGAAGTTTCCAGACTCGGGGGAATACAACCACATCTTCTCGCCGTGCTCGTCCGTCGTGGCGAAGAACATCAGGTTCGACCCGACGACCAAGAGCTCGCCGTCGTAGTATTCGGTGATGCTCTCTGGGAGCAGGTGCGACATCGACTCGATCGTCCCTGCGGCCACATTGACGCGCGCAAGCTCGATCACTTCAACGCCGTCGTCCACCCACCACATGTAGAGCTGGTCATTGAGAGCCACCATGTAGTTCACATATGCGTCTTCCCCGGGGAGTGTCAGGACCTGCTCCATGGTGTCATCTTCCGAATAGCTGAAAAGCACCAAGTTCTCTGACGCGGTCCATGCCAGGAAGAACATCGTATTGTTCGCTACTGAGAGAAACATGGGCTCGCTGCTGTCGATTCCATCATTGATGTCCGCGACCATGTATGAGAAGCCGCTCTCCTCAAGCACCCAGAGCTCGACATTGTCTCCGTTTGCCCCGGCCGCGAAGAAGAGCCTGGACCCGAACGAGCACGGGTAAGCAATCTCCGAGTTTCTCTCCCACGGAGTGATGTCCGTCTCCCACTGAATCCCCTCGGACTCGCTGTAGCTGCCGAGCTCCCAGCCGCGGTTCGGGAACAAGCCAGTGAAGTAGAGCTTGCCGTTGTGCGAGACCATGTACTCGGGCTGCAGCCCGTCGTCATCCGGCATGTGATCGGCCACCATGGAGACCCCGTGGGTCGAGTTGTACTTCCACAGCTCGGTGCCGTGGATGCCATCGTAAGCTGGGAAAAAGACTTGGCCGTCGTGGACCGTTGGGAATACAATTTCAGCGTCCTTTGTCATCGGGTTCACGGGAGGAGGCATCATGACAGCGCCAGTGTCAGACAACGTGAACAGCTCCCCTTCATCATCCGGCACAAGAGAGAAAAACGGCTTGCCTTGAAACACCGCGAACCGGCCTGGCTCACAGCTATAGCCGAATGAGTCCACACTCTCCAGCGCCTCAGCACTTGTGCCATTGAACTTGAAAATTTTGTAGCTACCGGACCCTTGCCTTGCATGAATGAGGAGTGATCCGTTGAATTCGCCCAAGATGCATGGCGACGAGGAACCGTCCGGATTGATGTCAACTGCCAGAACCGGGGCGTTGACCCCATCGTAAACCCAGAGTTCTTTGTCGTATTCGTTGTCTTTGCACTGGAAGTAGAGCTTGTCGGAATACACCGTGAGCGAATCGGGGCTGGAGCAGTCGTGAGGGACCTCACGAACGCCATGGGTCCTGTTGAATGAATGAAGCGCACGGGATCCGGTCTCAGTCGTGGCAACAAAGAAGAGCTCGTCCTGAAACGCAGTGAGGAACCTCGGATCGCCTCCAGAATATTCCGATACTGAGGAGAAGTTAAACACCATCCGCATCTCCTCCGCCGTGTTCATCGCCCAGAGATCGTATCTGCGGCTGTCTGTGATTCTTGCGCCGAAAAAGAGTTCGCCATCGTAGACGGCCAAGTACTTGACAGCAAAGGAACTGCTGGTGCTGATCGGCTTGGGCAACGCGCGAGTCTCGTTCGTGGAGGGGTCGAAAACCGACATATATGATTCAGAGGCTGGAGGATAGGCAACAAAGTACAGCTTTCCGTTGAACACACAAAGGTGATCGGGCTCCGAGTCCGCCGCACCTTCGCGGATGTCGGCTACGAGCTCGTACTCGCCGCTGACACTGCGCGACACGAGCTCGGCGCCAAGTTTCACATTCAGCATTGCGCCCATGTACAGCTTGTCGCCCAGCACAGCCAGGTCAGTGACCAATGAGGTGAGCGATGACTCCTTGTTGATGTCGGCAACGAGCTTGGGAATCCGAGCCACGACGTTTGTGGCGGCTGACACGGCCGAGAACGCTTGGGAGAGCGCAAGCAAGCCAAGCGCCACTGGCACGACACGGCCGCTGCGAGGCACGGCCGAAGCGAAGGGACGAGCGAGACCACGGTGGAAGCGAGACGCAGGGACTGGGGGGGGGGGGGCTGGCCATTGCCGCGAGCGGCCCATCGGGCAGCCTTTGAAGCGCAGGGAGCTGACTCGGCGCCGACTCGGCTCGCTTTGGCGGTCTGCTCGACCCCTGCGCACAGCGAGGTCCGCCCACCTCGGCAGCATACGCAGGTGCGGGCGGCGCGCAAGCCCGAAGCTCTTACCATGCTCGCGAGACGGGCATCCTCTGAGGCGCCCGGAGCGCGAAAAGTGCCATTTTCCTCGACAGGCGAAGTTCGTTCGTCTGGCAAGGCGTGCCGATGCTCTGCAACCCCGCAGGGACCGGCCAAATGATTTGCCGGGTCCAGACACGACCAGCCCTGCCGTGGCGCCAAGTGCGAGAGCGCGAGGCAGGGGGCCGAGCGCGCCAGAGGTCCTCTCGAACACGTCGTGGGACGCCGCTTGCAGCGGGCGGTTCGGCGAGAGGCGCGCCGAAGCGGCCAGCTGTTCCTGCATGTCACCGCGACTCATCCACCGCGTGCAGTTCGCAGTCCCTGCGCATGGGGCGTGCGCCCCCCCTCGGAATCCTGTCGCTCGGCGCCAATCAATGTGCCTGGTTGACAGATGCGCTCTCGGGCAGCGGTCTCGAATCCCAATTCGAGGTGCTTCGAAGGCAGCCGTTTTGTAACCTGCCCCCGTCAGGGCTTTTCTTGGGTCGAGTGTGTGTTGCGCGGAGCATGATGCGGGTATAGACCCCAAGGACTCAACTACCAAACCACGATCCACACATGCAGTGCAGCGCTCCCAGCAGCGCTCCCAGCAGCGAGCCAGCTCAGGCACATCCGCGGACCCAAATGCCAGCGCTGATTTGTTGAATTGCCACACCATTGCCGGCGCTACCAAGGTTGCTTCTCCATTGCCAACAAGAGCGCAGCCTCCGGCGCACATTCGCGTTTTGTGACACAACGGGCTGGGGAGGCGCGTGGCCGAGGCAGAGGCTCTGCCGGAGTGACATGGCTTGCGGGCTGAAGGCCCACGTTTCCGCGCAGCGTCCCGGCTGGTTCCCTCGCGCACCGCCGGCCCTCCTGCGGAGTGCGAAGTCGCATCGTGATGCTCAGCGCAGCGCGGTCGGGCTTGTCCCGCAGCCGGGCTCGTCGCTTCGCCCCGCGGCCGCTGTCGTGGCGGGGCTTTTCCGCTTCCGCAGTGCTCACGAGTGCTGACGGGCCGCAGCACGACGAGGGGGGCCTTCCAGTCGCTGCGGAGAAGCACGGCTGGCGCCGCATTCTCCGTGATGCCCTCCGCGAGGGCACCCGCTCAGTGGCTCGGCCGGCGGGTGCCGCACCAGGCCACGGGGGCCAGTCTCTGGCTGACGGGCCGTCGTCCGCAGACCCGGCTGCAGCTCAGCAGGCCGACGGTGCCGACCGCGCGAGCCTTCGCAGGTTCTTATCGTTGCTGTATCCAGAGCGGCACCTTGTGGCGGCGGCGGTGTCGACTATCGCGGTCACGAGCCCCGTGATGCTGCTGCTGCCGCGGGCAATCGGCGGCGTGCTCGACAGCGCGCTCGCGACTGAGCCCGGCGCCGCCGCCGGAATGAGCCCCAGCGTCGTTGTTGCGGGCCTCGCAGGCCTCTTCGCCGTCCAGGCGGGCCTCATTGGCTTCCGGTCGGGCGCGCTCGCCATCGCCGGCGAGCGCATCGCGACCCGCCTGCGCATCGACGCGTTTCGCTCCCTGCTTCGCCAGGACGTGGCGTGGTTCGACGAGCAGTCGACCGGCGACCTCGTGAACCGCCTGTCGTCCGACGCGACCGTGGTCCAGAAGGCCCTCACCACGCAGGTGGCCGCGGGGCTGCGCAACGGCGCCATGGCCGTGGGCAGCACGGGCCTTCTCGTCTGGCTCTCGCCGTCCCTCGCCGCGGTGTCGCTCTGCGCGATCCCCCCGCTCGCCATCATGGCCCGCGGCTTCGGCAGGTACATGCGCGGCCGGCAGGAGCGGGTGCAGCGCGGGCTGGGCGACACGCTCAAGGTGGCCGAGGGGCTCGTGGCGGGGGTGCGCACCGTCAGGGCGTTCGGGGCCGAGAGACGCGAGCTCGCTCGGTTCGAGACCGCCGTGGGGGGCGCGCTGGAACAGGCCAGGCGGGTGTCCGTTGCGCAGGCGGGCTTCGACGCGGCTCTGCACTGGTCGACGAACCTGGCTCTGCTGGCCGTGCTCGGCTACGGGGGCTTCCTGGTGGAGTCCGGCGCCATGACGGCGGGCGACCTCACGTCCTTCCTGATGTACTCGTTGTACGCGGGGTTTAATTTCGCCGGCCTGGGCAGCGTGTGGGCGGAGTGGCAGCGCGGCGTGGGGGCCTCGAGGCGTGTCTTCGCGGTGCTGGACGCGCAGCCCTCCATGCCCTCCGTGGTCGCACCGGCCTCCCTCGCCCGCGCCGACGCGGCGGCGGCGGCAGAGGCGGCGGCGGCAGAGGCGGCGGCAGAGGTGGCCAGTGGCGGCAGCGCGCTGTTCAACCCCGCCGCCGCGGAGGTGGAGGGCGTGGTGGCCTTCGATGACGTCACGTTCGCCTACCCGACGCGGAGCGACGCGCCCGTGCTGCGCGGTTTCACGCTTGCCCTGGAGCCCGGCAAGACGACGGCGCTGGTGGGCGCGAGCGGGTCCGGCAAGTCGACGGCGGCGGCGCTGCTGCTGCGGCTGTACGACCCGCAGGGCGGCAGCGTGAGCCTGGACGGGCGCAACCTGCGCGAGTGGGCGGCCGGCGCACTTCGCGGCTCTGCCGTCGGACTGGTAGAGCAGCAGCCGCGCCTGGTGGCCGCAACGGTGCGGGACAACATCGCATACGGGCGGCCCGGCGCGAGCGACGAGGAGGTGTGGGCGGCGGCGCGGGACGCCAACTGCGCTGACTTCATCGCCGGCTTTCCCCAGGGGCTCGACACTCCTGTGGGGGAGGGGGGGCAGCAGCTGTCGGGCGGGCAGCGCGCCCGCGTCGCTCTGGCGCGCGTGCTGCTGGCGGCGCCGCCGGTGGTGGTGCTGGACGAGGCCTCGGCAGCGCTCGACGCCCGGAGCGAGGCCGCCGTCACGGAGGCGGTCAGGAGGGTCACTCGCGGCCGCACCGTGCTCACCATCGCCCACCGCCTCAGCACCATGCGCGCGGCCGATACCGTCGCGGTGCTGGAGGCGGGCCGCGTGGTCGAGCTGGGTCCCTTCAGCGCGCTGGCTGGCCGGCCGGACAGCAAGCTGTCGGCACTCCTCGCCGGCCAGCTGATCAGGAACGATGACGGGCGCGACGATGGAAGCGACGCTGGTGGTGACCACGGGAGCGACGGCAGCAGCGATGAGAGCGACGCAAGCGATGAGAGCGATCGGGAGAGATGAGTGCGATCGGGAGAGATGAGTGCGATCGGGAGAGATGAGAGCGATCGGGAGAGATGAGTGCGATCGGGAGAGATGAGTGCGATCGGGAGAGATGAGTGCGATCGGGAGAGATGAGTGCGATGGGGGCGCTGCCGCCGGCGCCGGCTGGGGTGCCGAGGCGGCGTTGGAGCAGGCTTGAGTGCCCTGTCCGAGCGCCGGAGGTGCTTCCGTGCGCGGCACCGCTGCCGTGTGCCGGCTCCGACTGCCCAGCTCTGCCAGCCAGCCGCGCATATGCTATTGTCCAATGCGAACCAACTGTGTCGCGAGGCCTCAGGCGCTGCACTCTCGCGAACGCGCCCGTGTGCCGCCAGGGTGGTCTGCCGCTGCAGCGAGTGCCCGAGTGTGAGCGACGCGTCGCCCGCCCGGTGAGGTGTGCAAGCCACGCGGGAGCGAGATTAGGCGCCGCGACTGGGGGGCGTCACTCTCGCGACCACGGATGACGAGGGCACAACGATACACGCAGGAGGGCGATTGGGGGGACGATGGGAGAGGGCCAGGCTGGTGCGCGACGACCACGGGCAGGCGGAGGGGGTGGCCTGGTGCGCAGCACGCTGCGCCCGTTCACGTGCGGGGTGACGCAAAAGGAGCCGCGGCAGCATGCAATAGCGGCGGCGCCGGCGGGCGTGGCGGGATTGCACGTCAGCGCAGGAGCAGCCCGGCTCGGACGATCCGCCGCCTAACGGGAGCCGGCGCCGTCGAAGAGGCGCGGGTCCATCTCGTCGAACGCGGGCGCCTTGGGCCGGGCGGTCATGTACGGGCTCTGGTTCACGACCCACTTGGGGTCGGATGCCATGAGCTCGCGCTCGGTGTCGATGAGCGCCTTGTTGCGGCGAGGGGCCGTCACGTCCTCGACCGCCTGCAGCACGTACGCGCGCTCGAAGCGCTCGTTGATCTTGGCGAGCTCGATGTAGCGGCGCTCGTCCGTGGTGCGCACGTAGTAGAGCAGTCCGCCGATGCTGATGGCGGCGGTGCCGGCGAGGAGCGCCCAGCTGGGCGGGCCGCGCACGGTGCGCTTCAGCTGCACGCTGCGGGCGAAGGGGTCAACAACAGCAGCAGCGCCAGGCGCGGGAGCGCGGCGCGGGGGCCGGGGAGCACGCGGTGGCGGCGGGGCGGCCGAGAGGCTGCCGAGCGAGGGTGGGCAAGGGCGGCGCAACAACCCAAAGCAGCGCGCGCTCGCGCCGCGGGCCGCTCACTTGAGGGCGGGGAAGCCGCCCTTGCGCGGCATCTCCTGGATGAT
The DNA here is from genome assembly GCA_008330645.1 of Cafeteria roenbergensis. NCBI lineage: Eukaryota > Bigyra > Bicosoecida > Cafeteriaceae > Cafeteria > Cafeteria roenbergensis. The sequence goes on from VLTN01000057.1 coordinate 123,383, forward strand.
CTGGCGCCGGGTCGGGGGCACGGTCGCCATGGCTGCCTGCTCGCGCGAGGAGCGTGCAGCCGGGCGGCCCGGCTTTTCGCGGTCGGCTCTGGCAGCGTCCAACAGGTCTTGGCCGCGATCGCAAACATCGGCGGCCGGCTTCGCGGCGACGGCGGCTCTGCCCTTGGTGAATCGACGAACCGTGACGGCCGCCCGCACCCTCGAGGAACCCGGTCCCGTAGCCCCCGCACGGACACCCGACCCGCCCCGGACGTCATGGCCCACCTCATGAACACCCACCCCCGCAAGTACGGCAAGGGCTCCCGCCAGTGGTGAGTCCGTGGCGACGCCAGGAGCATTCAACGCAGCGGCCTTTGTCCTTGCCGGCAGCCAGGCGCCGCGCGCTCTCCCAGGGATCCGGAGCGGGCAGCGGCAGACACCGGTGGAAGCGAGGGTGCCGTTCTATTGGGTCGCCCTGGAGACTGGGTCGCCGGGGCCTGGGTCTTGGCCTCCGGGCGGGCTCGCGAGGCAGGGCCGCTTGCCTGCAAGCTTCGGCCAGCCCTGCCGAGGTCCAGAGGTGGCTCGCAGCCGCTGTGGGGGCGCCACGGTGGGCCGGGACGATTGCGCCGACCAGCGAGGCGCGATTCGGACGCCGTGGCGGGCTTCGCCGGCGGGGAAGCGCCCTCGGTGGGCAGATGCGCGAGCCCTTGCTCGAGGCCAGTTTGCAACCCCGGGTTTGCCCTTGTTTTGTGCCTTTCCTCCCCTCCGCCTGTCGCTCTCGCAGCCGTGTGTGCACCGCCCGCAGCGGCCTCATCCGCAAGTACCACCTCTTCGTGTGCCGCCGGTGCTTCCGCGAGCGCGCCGCCCAGATCGGCTTCCTCAAGCTCAACTGAGCTGCTGATGGGACGAAGCAAGCCTCCGTCTCTGCGCGCGCCCCCGGTCTCCGTGGAGGGGTGCGCGCGCGGGGAGCGAGTGCGTGTGCGCGACTTTGTGTGTGCGCACGCGCGCGCGTCGGGCAGGTGCTGACGAAACAACGGGTTCTCGGGGACGAGCCTCCTGGCAGCGCGCTGCGCACACGTTCCGCACTTGTCCGGCTGGCGGCAGGCAAACGGTCCGTAGCGCATTACTTGAGCAGGCGGAAGCCCTTGCACAGCACCCGGGCCACGGTCCGCGGGTAGGGCTTGAGGGCAATTGCCGTGTGGATGCCCTCGGGCTGCTCGACCCAGGCGTGGAATCGCGCTCCCCGCTCGCGCAGCTTGGTCGCAGCGTTTTGCAGCGCTGTCTCGCTCTTGGCCTCGTAGACCACCTTGTGCATGCCAAGCAAATTGTCGGCGTGCAAGTATGCCGTCGTGGCCTCGTCGTGCCGGTTCTCCTCCACCGCGGCCATGCTCGCTGCAGGATGCGCGCAGCACAGGCGCCAAAGCGCTCGCACAATGGAAGCTGCAGGGCGGCGCCAGCCGCATCGCGCAGGCGCGCGTGCGCCTCGAGCGGCCTGCCACACGTGACTCCGAGGGGAGAAGCGACCGCGCTGGAGCCACTGCACACGCCGATTGCGCTGGCGCGAGAAGACTCACCGTGACACGCCTGCGCCATCAGGGCGCCCAGCGGCCATTCCAAATCCTGCGAACCACGCGGGGCGCGGCACAGACGAGCGAGGCGGCCAGGTATCGCATGTGGACCGCCCGGAGACGACAACAATCACGCTGGGAGCTTTGTTGCGGACCAGACAGTGGGAGCAGCCCCGCCTTGCACGGCCACGCACCTTGCGAACGATGATACACTGCACAATGGGGTCTTCCTCTGTCTCGGGCGTCGGCGCTGTGGCGGGGGCATCTGTGTGCGCACCCTCGCAAGCCTTGGGTGCTGCAATCGATGAGTCCGGGGGCGCGGCTGCCGCCATATTAGCCACTGGTGGACCGGAGGCGAAACGACGCACTCGTCCTTTGATCGGCTTGGCTGGTGGTGGGCCGGACCGCGCGGCTGACGAGTGCCGCGTGCAACCGGCCTGCTCACTGTTTTGGCGCTCAGACTTGGAGGCCTGAATCTGCAAATGACAAAAACAGTTGTTGACTTGGAGTTGGCGGTCCGATATTCGACAGTCGTGTGCAAAGACGAGCACAGCACTGTCAGCTGAGAGCGCACACACCGCACAGACCCTCGCGCCGTAGCACGCAGCCACGCCGGCCACAGAACATGCCTCATGCCGTGGCGCCGCCCATCTGCGCCACCCGCCGCCGCGCGAGCCGGCCCCTCGCTGCCGCCTGGATGCGAACGGCGCTCTGCCGCTCCGCGTCGCTCGCATCGCTCTCAGCCGCCCGCCCCTGCCGGGCCGCCCCTGCCGCCGGCCCTCCCGAGGGGACCCCGCCGCGCCGAGTGGCTCTGCCACGTGTCAGCGCCTGGATCTTCGTGGCTGCCGACACCTCCTCAGCGGACGGCGTTGCGCCTCGGCCCGCCTCGCCGGAGGCCTTGCCGCCGGCTGCCGTGGCAGCCGCTGCAGCGGCACGGGTCACCAGCCCATCAGCTGCCCGTCTCGCGCGGTCCTCCCCGCTGGCGTCGGCGTCCATACCTGCCAGCACAGCGGCTCTGCCAGACAGCGGCCGCGCCCTGGCGGCGGCGTCTCCCCGCCTCGCGGCCCTGCCGCGCGCGATGGCCTGAATTTTCACGGCGGCCCTCTCCCGCTCCGCCTCCTCCTGCTGGCGCGCGCGCAGCTCTGCCGCGCGGCGGGCCTCGTCCGCGTGTTGCAGCTCCACGTCGCCGGCTCGCGCCTGCTCCGCCGCGGCCTCGTCGCCAGCCGCTCGCACGGCAATGCGCTCCCCCCCCGACTGCAGCCCCTGCACCCGCCGCCGCGCCAGCCGCCCCCGCGCCGCCGCCTGGATATGCAGGGCGGCGCGGGCCTGCTCGTCGGACCACTCTCCCGATGCCGTCGGGTCGGCAGAGCCGGACTCACTTCGCGCCAGGTACCCTGTCATGCGGACGGCAGACGCGTCCTGCTCGGTCTTGGCGGCAAGCTCTGCCCGCAGGCGGGCGACGCGGAGTCGCTCGCTGCGCCCGCGGGCGGCCGCTTGGATGCGCGTGGCGCATCGCTCCTCCTCCGACGTCGTGCTGGGAGACGCAGACGTCGCCCGAGCGGACGCCGACGACGCTTGCTGCCCCCCCGCCATCGCAGCGCCAGCGGCTGGCCCAGCGGGGGGCCCGGCAGGCCCGCCGGCCGCAGCTCCCGGACCCGCTCCCCCGCCCCCTCCCCACGGGGCCGAGCTGTGGCATCCGGCAGAGCCATGGGCGGAGCCGGGGGCGGGGGGCAGCCTGGTCTCCTCGAAGGGCTCGATAACGTCGAGCGCGGCGGCGGCCGCCGCGGCTCTGGCCATGGCCTGAACCGTCCGGAGCACGAGCTTGCGGCACAGCCGGGCCATCTCGGCGTCCGAGTAGACGTACGACTCGTGCTCAACTGCGAGAGCGTGCGTTGGGATGCGCGTGCGTTGGGAGGCGGTTGCGGGGCGGCCTCGCAAACACCACGGAGTCGGCAGCGTGGCGCAGTGCCAGTTCGACTGGGGCCCATAGTTGCACCTGCGGCCGGGCTGACTACAGTTTTGAGTTGCAAGCCCGAGTGACGATCGAACGGCAAACTTGCAGCCGTCCGCCCCTGCCTCATTCGTCGGCGGCGAGGCCACCGCAGGCCCAAAGGGTGCTGGCAGGCCCGCGAGGCGCCTGCAGCTCTCACGTCTGTACTGCGCGGACCAAGCCTTGCCGTCCGGCTGGCGGCGCATGGCGGCGGTGATGGTGGCGTAGTGCTCTGGCACCGGCTGGTGCGGCGTCGGCTGGCTCCAGCGCATCACAATGGGCACCACAGCGCCGCCGCTGGTCGCGGGCAGGGGCTTGATGGACACCTTGAGTGGGCCGCGGTCCCACCGCTCGATGTTGGCGCGCAGGGCAGCGACCGCGGCGCCCGGTCCGTCCATGCTTGCAGCGGCCCTGGGACTGGTCAGAGACTGTCAGAGGGCCTCTGAGGGCGCTCAGGCGTGCGCAGCGTCGACGCGGCACGCTTGCTGTGACCAAGGAACCGGGCCCGGTGGGCGGCCTGCAGAGTGCGCAACGGCTGCCGCGGGGGCTGGCTTGCTGTTCCCCCTCCCGGCTCGGGTGAGTTGCGCGCCGCCGGCAGAGCTGTCGCGCTGCTGCAACAGGAACCGCGAGAGCCGTCGCGCGCCCCGACCACGCCGCCCGCGAGCGGCGGCGCACAGCTCCAGCCTTGCAGAGCGCGAAGTACAGCGGGTTGGCCGAGCAGTCCCGGGCGTCTGGGCCCCCCACACCACCCTGCGGCTCCGGCCCAGCCGGCGTCTGCCGAGCGTTTCACGCCCGCAAGGCGAGAGAGAGGCCGAGCGGCCCCGTGGTCTGACTCCGACTCCCGCCCTGCATGGCGGGCAGGGCGTGCTTGAGGGGCAGAGGAAAGTCAAGTTCGCGTTTGTGGCGGGCGTGTGGCGGCAGAGGTCGTGATTTGAAGCGGGGCGGCGCCCGTCGCAAATCGTCGCGAACAAATGGGGCGCCCTCTGGTAATATTGGCAACTTCAACGAAAACCTGCGCGCGAGACCTCGACGCAGCCACTTGACCGCCAGCAGCTCAGAGCCAGCCATGCTCCGCGTCGTCGCCCTCCTCCTCGCCGGTGAGGTATTGCCAGGGCTCGCTATGGCCGCGTGCACAGCCCTGCGGGCCCCTCGTCGGGGCGTCTGGTCGGGAGGGACGCTTGCGTTTGCATTTGGCTGCCATAGGTTGCCGAGCCGACCCCCCCCCCCGGTGCTGCGCGCCCCGTTCCCCGAGCCGCGCGACCCTCGCAGCCCTCGCCGCATCGGTGTCTGCCGCCAGCGGCGGGTCCAACTGCGGCACCGCCGGATACGAGGCCTCGATCTCGACTGTGACGCTCAGCCCGCTTCAGCCCATCAAGGGCCAGCCCGCGACGCTCAACGCCACTGGCACCCTCAACGCGGCCATCACTGGCGGCGCGGCCACCCTCACCGTTCAGCTCGAGGGCGTGAGTCCGCGCGCCGCGGCGCTGACGCGCACCGAGCCATGCGCGCCCCGGCTCGCTGCCAACGCTCTCTCGCTGTTCGCGGCTTGTGCGGAATATTGGCCTGCCACGTAACCATGCCACCCACGCCTCCGCTGCGCCTGGCTGGCATTGCGCCCGTCCCGCAGGTGAACCTCTTCTCGCACGCCGCCAACACGTGCGGCGCGACCACCATCAACTTCCCGCTCAACTTCGGCTCTGCCACCATCAACGGCATCGCCTGCCCCGCCTCCGCTGGCGCGTCCATCGCCCCCGGCATGTCCATCGTGCTCCCCGCAGCTGCGCCCTCCGGCCAGTACACCGTCAAGATCGACTCCCAGGACACCACCTCCAAGGAGGTGTTCTGCATCCAGGCTGACTTCACCCTCTGAGGGGCGACGCCGTCTCCCCGCCAGCACCCCGCCGGCGCCAGCAACACCCGAACAGGCACACTGATTGTCGCGTGACTGACGCGTGATGGATGGCTTCGCAACAGGCGCACGCGCGCGAGCTTCCCCGCGCGAGCGCGCAGTTCAACGCCACACCGGGCGCGCGTTGCTCAGCCCCCCACTCCAGCGCGGCTGCCCCCCACTCACACCGCACCCGCACCGCGCCCACCCAACTCCCCGCACGCTGGCAGCGCCGCTTGCTGCCCGCTCAGCGCTGTGTCCCAACTGCTCCGGCGGCGGATCGCAGCTCCGCGCGCCCGCCACGTCGCTCAACGCAGCCTGCTGCGTCGCTCACCACAGCTCGCCACCTCGCTCACCGCAGCCCGCCACGTCGCTCACCGCGGGACGCGCGACTGCACGACTGCTGTGGCCCGATTCTCCACGAAACCGCGGGCGGCTCCCCACACAGCCGCTGCCCACGCCGCGTCCTCAACGGACACGGACGAAACCGCGCCGTCCGAAGCGCCGGCCCCGCCCCCGCCCGGCCACCGAGCGTCCACGGGCGCAACCTCTCGGCAGACCGCCGACTCTGTGTCATATTCCTCACCCAGCGAGGAGGAGGAGACGTCGCGTCGGCCCAATCCGGCCGATCCGGCAGCGCAGTTGCCGCCGGCTCTGCCCCACCATGGCGGCGGCGACGGGGCCCAGACCAGCGCGCGACCATTCGCGCCGCCTTCCAGCGACCACGCGGCACGTGAAACCGCTGAGACGACGTCGGCATCCGTTTCCAGCACGGGACGTCGGCCGCCATCAGACGGCAGAGCCGCGACGCTGGAGCGGATGGCAGAGCCGACAGCCTGAGCAACTCCTTCCATCACGGCAGAGCAGTGCCCGTCGATCGCTGCGAGTGGGACGTCGTCCCGGCAGAGCTGCTCCGGAGCGGTACCAGCGTCTATCATTGTCCAGCTCTGCCAATCAGTTCCTGGCAGAGCTCTGTGTGACGCCGTGACGACGGAGAGCCAGCGGCGGGTAGCGGCCTTGCGAGGCGCTGCCGGGGCGCTGGCAGGGTCCGCTCTGCCAGTCAGAAGCCAATCACCCGGAAGCAGAGCTGTGAAGTGCGAGCCGGCACGGCCACCAGCTGCCACCGTAGCGGCAACACCAGCAGCAGCAGCAACATTTCCAGCAGCTCCAGCTGAAGCAGCTGCAGCGCCGCACGCCCCGCCGCCGCCACCACCAGCACCGCCACCAGTGGCGCCACTGCCAGCGTCACCAGGGCGGGCCCCGCTTCCGAGTCGCGTGGCCCACAGCCGCGCGAAACCGCGCATCAGGGCCGTGTCAAAGGCCATCCCTCCCAGCGCGCCCCTCAGCGCCAGCGCCCCAACGACCTCAGCAGGGCCATCGGGCAGAGCCGCAGCCTCTCCGAGGCTGGGCGCTGTGGACGACCCCAGCTCTGCCAGCAGAGCTGCGCCGTGCGCAGCTGCCGCCGCGGCGGACACTCTCCGAGCAGGCCCGCCAGCGGTTTCACCCACCGGGCCCTGCCTGATCGCTTCGCCCACGGGCGGCAGCGGGTCCGCGTCTCTCACTGGGCAGACTGCCACTTCGCGCAGCACCTCCAGCAGTGCGCGGCTCTGCCGCGCCGACGGCACGTATCCCTTGGACGTCGCGGCCGCGAGCCACACCAACATCGGTAGAGCCGGGTGGTAGAGCCCGTCCTCCATGACGATGACGGGCAACCTCCGGCAGAGCTCCGTGACTCCCCAGGGGCAGACGCTGTCCCCACTGACGTCAGCGGGTCTGCCCCCGCCTGGCCGCTTGCCGGCCGGCTGTGGTTTCGCCACAATGCGCATGAGCTCTGCCGCGGCTGCAACAGCCCCCCGGGCTCTGCCGCGTCGAACGCACTTCTGGATGATGCTCTTCAGCTGTGAAGGAGACAGGCAGGTGACCCGCCGCTGCCCCACGACTGACTGGGGACCCCCTCCAGCTCCGCTCGGAACGGACGTCGCGACCGTCACGGTGGACCCGATCCTTCCGCCGGGGCAGCCGTACTTGGGGCTCGGTTTCACGTCGATACGAGCGGACCACGCGACGGCGGCAGGCGTGTCGGGAGCCGAACCCTGCGCGCGAAACCGCCAGCGGAACTGGGTCGCCGGCCCGCTCCCGGCTGCATCGGTGGTGGTAGCATCGACGGCAGCCGCAGCAGCGGCGACAGCACAAATGGTGGCAGCAGCTGTTGCAGAATCGGTGGTGGCGGCGGTGGCGGTGGCCGCGGATGTGCTGGACGCTGCCACTGGATCTGATGCCACGGGTGCTGGCAGTGCTGCTTGCGACGCTGTTGGCTGGCTTTGCTCCTGCTCGCGCCGCTGTGGGAGGCGGGAGCCCGACCCTGGAACGGAGGCCGACGCTTCGTCCAGCGTGAAAAGAACGCGATCGGGCCGTGCAGCCGCCGCTCTCATCATGGTCGCAAATGCTCCAGATACAGCAGGAGGATGCGAGCCTCGGGAAGCAGCAGCAGCAGTAGCAGCAGCAGCAGGCGCGGAGGCGCGAGTCGGCGCGGAAGCAGTTGCCGAGCGCTTGCCGGCTGCCGCAGGCTTGGAGGCGTCGTCAGGGCGCGGTCGCTTCGCCGGGCGACGTGCTGCAATGGAAAACGGGTTCATTCTGCGCCGCGACTGCCGTTGTGTCGAGCCCAGAGTGTGCGGGAAGTTGGTTCTGGTGCAGCTATTGAATGGCATGAGTTGGTGTGCGTCAAAACGGCCAACTAGGGCTTGGAATGGCGCCAGAGTTGGAGCCAGCAGCTCAGCCAAAGCAGTGGAGGGCCGCCAAACAAACTGACACCCCCGTGGCGCCAGGAGGCGCGGCGGCGACCGGCCAGTCGCTGCGCGGGCCGCCAATGGCTCTAGCGGCGCTGGAGAACCACGCCATTGAGCTGAGCGACGATGTGGAGGAGGTGCTTCGCTTGGTGAGGCAGGCTCCGCCGCAGAACGCCTCGGACTGCCCTTGCGGCGCGGCTTGTGCGCAGAAAAGCGCGGCCTTTTCTGCCCTGCTTGGGGGCACGAGTCGGAATCGAGCTGCCCGGGTCTCGTGCTGTGCTACGCCGGGCGGAAATGCGCTTGGGAGGCGCTCAGTTGTTGATTCCGCACGGCTTCAAGCACGCCGATCCGGCAGCGTGGCCGTCCGCGCAGCTGCGTTGCGGCGCGGCTTGAGCCCCCAAGCGCCGCCGCCCTTCCCCGTGGAGCGGCCCAGCCGGCTCCGCATGCCGTGCCGCCGATGGCGCCGCGCCGTCCCTGCTGCTGGGGCACAGGGAACTTTGCGCTTCCTGCACGAGTGCTGCTGCATCCGCGTCTGCTTCTGCTGCTTCCGCGTCGACTGTCACTGCCGCCTTGAGCACCCCTTCGACCGAGCTTTTCTCCGCGCAGATCGCTGCCAGCCCCGGCAACGACGGCGGGGCCGTGCTGGGCGACCTGGGCCCGGAGTTCCGGCTCATCGAGTCGCGAAGCGGCGCTGCCGCGGCCCGCGCCGACCCCATGGCGGAGCTGGACGTGGCCGACTTTGACCCGGTCGAGTACCTGAACAAGCACTTTCCGGACGAGGCGTCGCTGGCGGGGGGCCGGCTGGAGGCCACTCTCAGACAGTGGGACTACGAGGTGCGGCGCCTCGACGAGCAGGCCCTGGACGCGGTCAGGGCGCAGGCAGTGGCCGGGGCCCACGCCGCCAAGGACGTCGACCACGCACGCGCCTCTGTGCTAGACCTCTTCGACAAGGTCGGCGAAATTAAACGCCGGGCCGACGACGCCGAGCGCATGGCGGACGAGATTTGCCGCGACATCAGAGACCTCGACACGGCCAAGACGCACCTCGCATCCACCCTCGCCGGCGTCAAGAACCTCCAGCTGCTCTGCACCTCCGTCGCCCAGCTGCAGCGCGCCGTGGCCGAGCGCCAGTACGCCGGCGCCGGCCAGCTCCTCTCCCTCGTCAGGCAGCTCATCGGCGTATCGTTTGCCCGGTACCACAAGTCGCCGGTCATTGCCGCTCTTGCTGATGCCGAAACCGCGGTCAGGTCCCGCCTCCGGGAGCTGATGGCGGAGCAGTTCGAAGTGCTGACAGAGGAAGGATCGGGGGCGGCGCTGTACGGCTCTGCCGGCGGAACAGGCGGCGGCAGCAGCGGCGGAGCCGATGGGGACGGCGACGGCGACGGCGACGGCGACGTGGACGTGGTTGTGGGCGCGGACGCGGCCAAGGCGGCGGTGAAACGTTTGGCCGACGCGTGCGAGGTGGTTGACGCGCTGGGAGGGCAGTGCCTGGCAGACCGCGTCGCCGCGATGGTCAGAAAATTCCTTCGCCCGTACAGCCAGGCCTTTGGCGGGGACAACGCCAAGGGCGACGGGCCGGGCGCGCTGGCCAACGCAGACCGCAGATTCGCGTGGTTTCGCCGCACCCTGCGGGAGTTTGAGAGCCGGTACGGCCCCGTGCTGCCGTCTCGATGGCAGGTCCCCCGCCGGCTGTGCAACGCGTTCGTCGATATGACGCGTGCGGACTTTGAAGCGGAGTTGGCAGCCTACGACCCCCCAGACAGCGCCCCCCCGGAGGCCCTCCTCAGGGCCCTGCAGCGGTCTATTGAGTTCGAGGCGCAGATGGCCAGACGATTCGAGGCGAAACCGCCGTCAGCCGACCAGTCAGCCGACGGCGGGACTGCCTCTGCCTCCTCTGCCGCCGCCGCCTCCGCCGCCGCCGCTGGTGCCGCCGCCAGTGGGGCCGGTGGAGGCGGGCTGGCGGGAGCGGTGCTGGCAGCGGCATCGGCTGCCGGCCACGACACCTCGGCGCATCGTTTGGCCGGCGCTGGTGACGACTATGACGACGTCGACGACGACGACGACGGTTCCGCCGCCGACGTCCTCGACGAAAGCGCTCCCCTGGTCAACGCCGACGGCGAAGTGGTAGAGCCCATGAGCGCGGAAGGCATCCGGCTCAAGTACCGCCGCAGGAAGGAGTGGGCAGAGCAGGCAGAGCAGCGGAGGCAGGCACGCGCCGATAAGAAGGCCCGACGACGGTTCCTCAAGCAGCTGGGCGGCTCTGCCGGGGGCGGCGGGGCAGTGCGGGACGTTGGGCTTGACGCCGCGGGTCTCGGCCTGATGACGGCTCTGCCGGCTCTGCCACCACTGAAGCGTCGGCTGGCGTCTGCCTTCGAGCCCAACATGGGTTCCTATGTGCGGCTGGAGGCGAGCCGTCTGGATGACGTCATCACCTCGGCGGCGAAGAACCCGGACGCCGACAGCGCTGCCACGTTCGGCGACGAGGACGACGACATGTCCGGCTCTGCCGGGATGGCTGGCTCTGCCGGGAGTCTTGCTCTGTTCGCGTCGTCGACGCGGCTCTTCGTGCAGCTGCGCGGCGCGGTGGAGCGCTGCTGCCAGCTGTCGCGGGGTCAGACTCTCTTTGCGGTGTTCAAGGCTTCCCGCTCCGCCCTGGAGCGCTACGCGGCTGTGCTGGAGGGGCGGCTCCCGAAGCCGCAGCGGGGCGGCTCTGCCCTGGGGGCTCTGCCGGCCAGGACTGAGGCTGACGTGGAGCGTGCTGTGACGTACAGCACGCCTGCGACGATCGACGAGGCGGCCATCGCGACGGTCCGGCGGCTCTGCCTGGTGGTGAACACTGCGGAGTTTTGCGGGGAGTCAGCTCCGCAGCTCGCGGAGCTGGTCATCGGCCGAGCGGACGCGGAGTTTGCGGAGCACGTCTCCGCCGACGCGATCGAGGACAGGTTCTTCGAGGTGGCCGCTCAGGCTGTGCGCGCGCTGGCGGCATGGACGTGGTCGGCCGTGGACCGGGACCTCGTGGATATGGTGCGCACGGACTGGTTCCGGGTGGTGGACATCGGCGACCAGTCGCCCTTCGTGGGCTCCATCGATCGAAAGCTCTGCGCCATATTCCCCGTGGTTCGCCAGCTGCTCGGCGGCGGGTACTTCCGCCAGTTCTGCGACCACTTCGTGCGCGGTTTCGCGCACCGTTTCATGTCCGCGCTCTACAAGCCGCGGTCCTGCATTGGGGAGGTGGGGGCGCAGCAGCTGCTGCTGGACACACAGACGCTGCGGGTGGTGCTGCTGCAGGCGCCGCTGGCGCTGACGGAGGAGGAGGCCGACGCTGAGACGCAGCTGCCCCCGGCGCCCTCCAGCTACGTGCGCTTCGTCAAGGCGGAGCTGCCCCGCGCGGAGCTGCTGCTGAAGCTGGTGGGAACGCCGCCGGAGGCCCTCCCGGCCAATGTGCGCGCCATGTGGCCGCGGGCGTCACGCGCCGACCTGGAGCGGGTCATGACGCTCAAGGGCATGCCGCGCAAGGCCATGCTCCCGGTGGTGGCAGAGCTGGGACTGGACGGGGCGGCGACCCCGGGGGCAGCCGGGCCGGCGGCTGGCAGGCCCGGAAACCCCTTCGCGAGCCCGGCGACGCCGGCGGGCGGCGCGGCAGGGGCCGTGGTGGGGGTGCCCCCCTCCGCCGCCGCGGCCGGCGCGGGCATGGGCGCGGCTCTGTCGGCCATGGGGAAGGGTATCTCCGGCGCGGTGGGCGGTTTCGCCAAGTTCGGCCGCGGCGGAGGCACCCCCACGGGGCGGCCGTAGCGCTCTCGCCGGGCACAGCGGGCACAGCGGGCACAGCGGGCACAGCGGGCACAGCGGGCACAGCGGGCACAGCGGGCACAGCGGGCACAGCGGGCACAGCGGGCACAGCGGGCACAGCGGGCACAGCGGGCGCGCGCTGGCTGCGGTGGCGGCGTGTCCCTGGCAGGCCAGCTTGAGCGATCGTGTGCGCCTGGGGACCAGGGTGGCACCAGGCCGCCTCGCGCGTGTGTGCATCGACCACGGCATGCATAGGCCCGCTGATACACGCAGCGCCGTTCGCGAGCCCTGCAAGCCAGCCCACGCAGCCGGCCACGCGGCACGATTCGCACGCGCAATCCCGGCCCAGCTGGGGGTGGACGGCCAAAGGAATGCAGGGCGTGAGACTGCTGGGGGAGAGCTTGGATTGGATCGGGATGGTTCACGATTGCGCTCGCTGGACTCGGTGCTGCGACAGAACCTCCTGCCGAACGATACCCTCGAGCCGCAATATTCACATTTGACAAACATCTCTCGCGGTGACTGTGGGTGCCGGAGCACTCAGCCTGCAGCAGGCTGGAGAACGATGGTGAGCCCGCTGCTGCCCATGGTCGTAAAGTCGGCGTTGACTGTGCGCTTGGGGTCGACGCGGGCGCTGCCCGCTGGCCGCACCCCGCCGCGGGGAGCTGGTCCGCGGTGCATTGGCGCACGACATGTTTGCGCCCTCCAAACGCCGCCCCCCTGCGCGCGCAGGCCGGTGCATCTGACAGGTATAACGTGAACGTGTCGTTCAGCAAAAATTGGGACCACCTCAAGTCCAAGTTCGTCGGCACCGGCCACCCTGAGATGACCAGACAGTGAGCCATCCGCCGCTGGCAGCCTGGCGGCCCGCGCTGCCTCGCCCCGCCCTTTGTCGTCGCCGCAGCAGCAGCGGCATTGCTGCCCTGCTGGTGTGCGCGTGCGTGGCGCGCTGGCTCGCCGCGGCGTTGCGTCCAGACTGCCCTTCCCGGCGGGGCGACGCGGCCGCGCGGCATCGCGCCCCGACTGCCCTGCGTCGCCCGAGCCCCCGCCCCCCCCCCTCCCCCTCCTTGGGAACAGCTCAAAGTCACGCTGCTGTCGTGTGTTGCTTTGTTTCTTCAACCCGCCTCCCGCCTCCCTCCGCGCGTGACGTTGCGCGTCGCAGCGAGCTCGTCACCAACCACCACCGCGACTCCATCGCGTCCGCCGTCGGTCACTTCGACATGCTCACATACCTCTCAGCCGGCCAGAACGAGGCGCCCGGCCGCGTGCGCTTCGCCATGCTGGACCGCATGCTCCAGCCCTGCGGCCCGCCCCCCCGCGCCGACGTCGAAGAGGCAGCCAGGCGACTTGGCTCTACCGGGTGACTGGCCGCTGATGGCAGCACTGGCCCCACCTTCGTGCAGAGTCGGTGCCCTAGTCCGGCATTGATGGGACTGTGATGTGCGTGCGTGTGAGAGCGTGCATGTGAGAGCGTGCGTGTGAGTGCTTGCAGCCGGAACGTTGGCCGCGAGCCTCGGCCTCCAGAACCGAAACGCTGTCACTCCGTCACACCGTCGCGGCCGGGCTCGCAGCCGCGCCTGTGGCTCAGGGCACTGTCCATCGCACGGGCAGTTCCCCGCCCTGCCACCGCTGCAGCCGCCGCCCTGCCACCGCTGCAGCAGTCGCCCTGCCACCGCTGCAGCCGCGGCCCTGTCACCGCTGCAGCCGCGGCCCTGCCACCGCTGCAGCCGCCGCCCTGCCACCGCTGCAGCCGCCGCCCTGCCACCGCTGCAGCCGCGGCCCTGTCACCGCTGCAGCCGCCGCCCTGTCACCGCTGCAGCCGCGGCCCTGTCACCGCTGCAGCCGCGGCCCTGCCACCGCTGCAGCCGCCGCCCTGCCACCGCTGCAGCCGCGGCCCTGTCACCGCTGCAGCCGCCGCCCTGTCACCGCTGCAGCCGCGGCCCTGTCACCGCTGCAGCCGCAGCCCTGTCACCGCTGCAGCCGCCGCCCTGCCACCGCTGCAGCCGCCGCCCTGCCACCGCTGCAGCCGCCGCCCTGTCACCGCTGCAGCCGCGGCCCTGTCACCGCTGCAGCCGCGGCCCTGTCACCGCTGCAGCCGCGGCCCTGCCACCGCTGCAGCCGCCGCCCTGCCACCGCTGCAGCCGCCGCCCTGCCACCGCTGCAGCCGCAGCCCTGTCACCGCTGCAGCCGCCGCCCTGCCACCGCTGCAGCCGCCGCCCTGTCACCGCTGCAGCCGCCGCCCTGTCACCGCTGCAGCCGCGGCCCTGTCACCGCTGCAGCCGCGGCCCTGCCACCGCTGCAGCCGCCGCCCTGCCACCGCTGCAGCCGCCGCCCTGCCACCGCTGCAGCCGCGGCCCTGTCACCGCTGCAGCCGCCGCCCTGTCACCGCTGCAGCCGCGGCCCTGTCACCGCTGCAGCCGCAGCCCTGTCACCGCTGCAGCCGCCGCCCTGTCACCGCTGCAGCCGCGGCCCTGTCACCGCTGCAGCCGCCGCCCTGTCACCGCTGCAGCCGCGGCCCTGTCACCGCTGCAGCCGCAGCCCTGTCACCGCTGCAGCCGCGGCCCTGCCACCGCTGCAGCCGCAGCCCTGCCACCGCTGCAGCCGCGGCCCTGTCACCGCTGCAGCCGCCGACCTCAGGCCCCGGCCCAGCCAGCAGTACCGTCCGACGCTCAGATGGTCTCGCCGGCGGCGTCAACTTCGGCGCGGCCGGTGCCGACTGCTGGGCCGCTGTCGCTCCTGCCGACGTCAGCGGCGCCGGGGGCCTTGGGCCCACGCAGGGTCCCGGCGGTGGGGCCCTCAGGGGCCCTGGGGGGCCCAAAGCTGTCGGCCGGCGGCCGCCGCACGCGAAGCAGCACCCACATTGACTCCTCGCGCGAAACCGCCACGCCCAGCGTCGTCGGCCGCTCCAGCAACGCGCTTGCGATTGACCATGGGTCAGCGACGATGGCTGCCGCGATGCGTTTCACGCGATCGACCAGGGGCAGGCTCTTGTCGCCAGCCAACGCACGCACCGCCTCCGGCAGAGCCGCGAGCCAGTCGATGCCCGCCGTGGCCTTGACTGCGGCAGCGACGGCGAACTGGGGGTCTGGCCCCGCGGTGAATCCGGAAGGGTCTGCCGTGACGATGACGTCGGCGCGGGCAAAGTCGCGCGGCGCAGAGAGCTCCTCCGTCTTGTCGTACACGATCAACGGACACACGCCGTCAGCTGATCGTCCGTTTCTCGCCGACAGCGGCACGGCATGCCGCGCCAGGGGCCCGTCGCTGTAGCGCAGCCGCGCCCAGAGGCCCTGCGGTTTCGCGGCTCCGGCGATCAGGGCGCAGTCAGAGGGGAGTCGCTCGCCGAACCGTGTGACCCCGGTCATCGCCGCGGAGACGTCGACGTGGACCACCACTCTGGCGACACCCGTTGCGCGGGTCTCTGCCAGCTCTGCAGCCGAGCGCCAGCTCCATCGTGACGGCAGATCAGCTGACACCATTGCCGCGCGGATGACGTCACTGGGCGGGACCAGGAGGGAAGCGTCGGCGCCGACGTCGGTGTCGGGCCGGCTGCTCCATCCAGGGAACATCACGGTTTCACCGTCGTCGCTGGCGTTGACGTCGGCGGACCCTTCCAACATGGCGTCGATGACGTCGTGCGCTGCGCGCAGGGCCAGACCGCCTGGATAGTTTCCCGCCGACGCGGCGAAGAAGACGACGGTGCCAGCAGCGCTGACAGCGGCCGCAGCCACCGCCAGAACGCCGGTCACCAGCACTGCGCCTGTGGGCATCCGCCGCCCCACGGGCGGACTGCCGCCGGTGCCGCCGCTGCCGCCGCTTCCACTTCCGCCGCTTCCGCTTCCGCCGCGGCAGCAGCACCCTTGCAAAGTGGCTACAACCCACCACATGGCAGAGCCAAGCCGCACGACACCGACGGCAGAGGTCGCGAAGAGAAGTGGCAGAGCCGGGAATAGAAACCGCGTCTCCTTGTGCGGCAGAGCCGAGTACAGGACGACGAAGAGCACCGCCGGCAGAGCAAACTCGGACCACGACGAGGTGAAGAACGACGTCAGCGGGCCCAGGGCAGAGCAGCGACCCCGACCACAGGGGCCGGCAGAGCCCAGCTGCACGAGCGCGTGCGATTGCGAGCGCCACCCCGGCAGAGCCAGCACGCCGAACGGGACGAAGCAGAGCCACGCCAGCATGGCTCTCGGCAGAGCCGAAGTGGCGTACCAGTGCCAGGGCGAGGTGCCCCACTCGGAGGAGCGGTTCTGGACGGCGTTGAACAGGAACACCGACCCCTCCGGCCACAGCCAGCGGCCCCACAGCGCGCTGTCCACCACGACAGTCACCAGCAGAGCACCTGCGCCCAGCACCAGCCCCCACCCCGAGAGGCGGAGGAAGCCCACGCGGCCCGCGAGCAGAGCCGACAGGAGAGCCGGTGCGAGCATCACGAGCGTGTCGCAGCGGAACCACATGGTGGACGCGACGAACCACGCGCACGCCCACCACAGCGAAGTGAGAGACGCGTCGTCCCTGTTGGAGCACCCCTCGAAGTCAAGGCCGGGGGCTTCCGGCAGAGCCACTTCCGCCGGCCGCGGCGACGGCGCTGGCGCTGGCGCTGGCGCTGGCGACGGCGTCCGCTTTGGCGTTGCGTGCTGATGCTTTCCCGTGGCGGGGGAGCCGTGGCCGGCGCTCCCGCCACGGGTCGCTGCGTCGCCGCCGGCGCTGTCCGCGGGCGGCTGCTTCGCCCGCGCCGCTGCGGTTTCGGCAGCAAGTTTCGCCGACGCCTCTGACCAGTCTGCTAGGTGGCTGGAGTCCACCCAGAGAGCCGTTGCGACGGCGCAGGCCGCCATTGCGAAGGTGTTGGGAAGGGTTCGCGACGCGTAGAAGGGCAGGTGGGGCGCGGAGGCGAGCGCGAGGAGGAAGACCCTGGACGCGGCAGAGCCCTCACGGCGCCTCAGGGCCCTGGCTAGCTGCACGAGGGCGGCCCAGACAGCGACGGCCATGCAGACGCGCACGGCCAGCTGCGAGGACAGGCGCGGCCAGCCCAGAACCTGGGTCACCAGCGACGCTGGCGCCGCCATGGCCGCAAGCCCGATGCTTCCCAGGAACGTCCGCGGAACGACGCCCGGAAACGCGTGGTGGTCGTACTCGGCCGCGTCGCCGAACCAGAAGAGGAGGTCGTGCGCGGCCTGCGTGTTGAAGGACTCCTCAACCTTGGAGTAGGGCGCCGAGAAGAGCATGTCCAGCGACACAGCCAGCGGCAGAAAGGTCAGCGCCAGATCGAGCACTGCAGCGAGCACGCCCATGGTGCAAGATCCCTGGCCCCGAAGACCGAAAGGACCGCGAACGAAGACAGGTAGGGGCCGGGGGACCGCAGGAGCGGCGAGCCGGGCGGCAGGAGCGGCCGGTGTCTCTGTTGGTTGCCTGTTCGGCACTCGAGCGCGGCTGCGCCTGACAAGACTGACCCAGTGAGCCGGGCGGGCAAGGCTCTGGCTGCTTGCCAGTAATGCCAGGTCGCTTGACCTGCCTGTGCGGCACGCGTGGGGTCGCGCGCGGCGCAAGAGTGCAGCAGGCAGCCACGTGGGATTGCCGCTCGCCGCTCAATGTTTGCAGCACTGCAAACAAACCGTTCGGTTGCATTCGCGCAGGCGCCCCACAGCGTCGAAATCGAGAGCTGGGCCCTCTCACCCGTTTGCCCCGCAACACAGCGAACTACGGGGGGAGGTGGGGTAGAGGGCGTGCTCCACCAGCTGCTGGCTGCAGGCGCTGTCGGCAATGCGGCGCCGGCCTGCCGGACGTGCGCGCTCGCCCGCAGGCAAGGACGCGCCGGGCGTGAAGCGCGCTCGTGCGCCCCGCACGTGCGCTGTGACCGGCCAGCTGAACCCCAGCCTGGTTGTGGCCTCGTTCGGGTCCTTCACCCGGCTCAGGGCGGGCTGGCTGAGCGAGGCCGGCTGGCAAATCGTCCTGGCGCACGCCGGCGAGCCAGCAGGCGTGAGGGACGCATCCGTCCAGTGCCTGCACGAAGCCAGGCGCGCTGCAGCGAGGCACCTGTCCGCTGAGACGCGCAGGGCCCAGGAGGCGCTGCTCGGCCAAGCGGCGGACCAGCTCCAGGCGCGACAGCAGCCGACAAAGCCGCAGCAGCCACAGCCGCAGAACCCGGCAGCGACGCCGGCGGGTGCTGCGGCAACGGAAGCGACGGCACCCCAAGCGCACGAAACCGCTGCTGACAGGCCCGTGATGGTGGTCGGCCAGCGAAACAGGCCGCCCCCGCTGACAGCAGCACTCGCCGCCGCCCAGCCGTGGAGCGCCGCCGCGCGATCGAACAAGGACGACAAGGGCGCGCCCCCCAAGCACTGGTGGGTCATGGACATGCAGCTGACACCGTGGGACGCAACGGCAGGCCCTTACCGGGGATGGCGACGCGGCAGAGCAACTTCGTCTCCAAACAGAGCCACTGGGAACGGGCGCGACATATCCAAGGCAGATAGCGGCAGAGCCGTACGAAGTGGCAGAGCATCCAAGGGCGCGGCCGCAGCACCTGTGGCCGCATCGCTCGGCGACGACGTCGACGCAGAAACTAGGAGGTTTCAGGTGCCCTGCTTGGCATGGCTCGCTGCCGCTGCTCTCGCGAAACCGTCAGAAGTGTTGCTTCAGGCGGCAGAGCCTCGACGCAGCGCGGCGAGCGCCAGCTCTGCCGATGATGGCGCCACTTGCGTTGCCGCTGCTGGTGATGGCTCGCTGACCGGAACACGGCGTGACGTGACTGACCCATATGCGGGACAGGAGGCGAGAGATTTCGGTCGGGCATTTGTTTCTCCGACGCTGCCTGCCCAGGGCACAGAGAGCGACCGTGGGGGGGGAGGAATTGCACCCCACGGGGGAGGCATTGCCGGCCGTGCCGCCACAGGCGCGTCAGCGAGAGGCCAAGCGCAGACGGATGCCGGCACGGTCGACGCCATCTCTGGCCAATCAGGCGCAGGCTTTGCGCCAATCATCGCCGAGTCTTCGAATGCTGGCTTCGGCTGGAGTCAGGGACTCCCTGACGACGTGCCATCGGCGCTCCCAGAACAGGAAGGATTGGCTCTGCCGGTGCCACGGATGCGACGACTTCCGCCAGTCCGTTTGGAGGGCCTGCAAGCCGAGTCAGTGTCTGGTCACGTGTCGGTCAAGGCCGAGTCAGCGAGAGGCGAGCGACGACTCGAACCCATCGCAGCCCCGGCCCCGCGGCCGATGACGTCATCGGTGGGTGTGCGTGGCGAAGTGGGCGAGTATGGCTCTGCCGCGGATTCCGCAGCCTCGTCGGGCGCCCAGGGCCGCTTGCGCCCGATCCAACGCACAGCCGCCGGCGGAGGCGCGGCGGTAAGCCGGAGCGACGCCGCCGCCTCGCGGCCGATGACCGGCCTTGAGAAGCGTCTCTCACGACGACGGCAACGTCGATCGTCGTCCCGGCAGAGCCGCACGGCCGTCGGCGGCGCTGCGTCTGAACGGGGCGCAGACGCCTCAGACTCAGTCGGGCTGGTTGCGTCTCACCGTGGCGGCGTGCGTGCCGGCGCCACTGCGATGGGCGCTGCCGCTGTCGCATCGTGCAACCGCAGCAGCAACGGCCTCCACTGCAGCGTCCCTCAGTGGGTGTTGCTGCGGCTTCAGCGGTTACGCGGGGTGTTCCGGCGGCAGGTCTGCCATGTTTGGAGGGCGCTTGCTGAGCAGGGTGTAGACCTCGACGCGGAGAGAGCCGGTCGTGTGGGTGATGGACGTGTGATGGGGCCAGGACTGTGGTCAGGAAGCGGGTGCAGCAGAGCCGTGAGGTCTCTTCTGGCAGAGCTGTCGGCCATCGGCACGCCCGAGAGCATTGCGTCTCCGCCATTTGCGAGCGAAGGACTGACGCACTTCGTGGCTCTGCCGGACCTGCTGCCGCCCCCAGCCCCCCCCAAGTCAGCCGCCAGCTCTGCCGCATCGTCGAGGGCCGCGAGCCGCCGCGGATCCGCGGCAGAGCTTGATTTTTCTGCGTTGACTGGGGCCAGCGACCGCATTCCGGGAGGAGGCATTGCGATGGCAGTGACCGAAGTGCCCATCCCGAAACCGCCGGCGGCCTACCCGCTTCGCGCACGTTGGCAGCAGCCGCTCCATCGGGACGCCGGGGGACGCGACTTGCCTCCAGCAGAGCCACGAAACGAAGCTGGTGGGCTCAAATTGAGCGACTCACCCGCCGGAGCGATGGCGGTTGCTGGTGCTGGCGCCGGCGCTGGTGCCAGTGGTGCTGGTGCTGACGGCGCTGGTGCTAATGGTGCTTGTTCTGATGGCGCTGGTGACACCGCCGCCGGTGGCGACAGCGATGTTGGTCTTGGTCCGGGTGGCTGGCGCGTTTGCGCGGAGTCACTGCAGGGCCCAGCCGGGTGCCCTCTGACGTGGTCAGGCTTGCAGCGTCGCTTCGGCGGCGGCATGGGTTGGTCGATCGTCAGAGACTCCCTGCCCGCTGCCGCTGCGATGGTTTCGCGGGCCAGGGCGGTCGCTGCGGAGGTGACGGAGGATCGATACGCCGACGGAGCGACGGATGCTGCAGCGGCAGCCGCTGCCGCAGACGCGGAAATTTCCGCTGTTCCCGGTATCCGCGCCATTCAAGTCTTAGTCGATCGTCTTGAAACGCGGATTCGCGCAGCCACGTGGGCGAGCGACCCCCGCCTCCGCTTGCCAGAGCGAAGGCCGGCTGTGCCCGGCATGCCGGTGGCTGCCGACGCCGTGGACCAGCTTGCGGCTCTGCGCACGCTGGACACTGGCTATGCGGTGGACTCGCCGGCTCACGCGCCGGCAGCCGCAGCACCGTCACCGTCACCGTCTCATTCACCGGCTCCGGCTCCGGCTCCGGCTCTGGCGGCAGCAGGAGGGAGGGACCCGTCCGCAGGGCCCGCCCCGGGCGGCAGGACGGCGGAACAATCCGCCGAGGATGAGCGCTCCCCGCAGAGCCGCTCCGTGCTGGGTCCGTGGCGGGCGCTGCGAAGGCTCTGGCTCAGGGGCGCGGCGCTGACGTCCCTTGATGCCCACTTCGTGGCTCTGCTGGCTCTGCAGCACGGGCCCCAGGGTACGCGGAACTCGGTGGCGCTTCAGGAAGCTGATGTTGCGGTGACTGGATCGGCAAAAAGACTCGCCGATGCAACCAACAGCGCTCTGACCCCGCCGTGTGGACGCGCAGATGTGGCTGGCGAAACCGCTGCTGCGGCAGCCGATGGCGCGCCGGGCAGCGCGGGCAGTGACCGCCGTAGTCAGCCCCAGCCGCCGCTCCGGCCAGCGGTGCCGTGCTGTGAGGAGCTGGATCTTGGCTGCGCACACCGCCTCGGTGGCTCTACCGCGAAGTTGCTCTGCCCGACGGTGTTTGCGCTCAGTCGGGGTCTTCGATCGGTCGACGTGTCCTACTGCCCGCTGCGCGACGAGGGGCTGAAGTGGCTCTGCTCGGCTCTGCACGGAAGTGTGTCGCTGACGCGGCTGCGCATGGCGGGGTGCGGCTTAGGTCCTCAGTCGGCCTCTTCGATCGTTTCGCTGGCGACGTCGTGCCCGGCTCTGCAAGCTTTGGCTCTGCCCTTCAACGCTCTCCGTGCGCCTGGTCTGGCAACGCTTGCTCAGCTGATCGGCGGCCGGCGCGAAAGCGGCGCGTTGAACGGGAGTCGCTCTTCCAGAAGGAGCAGAAGTCGCTCATCGCGTCACGCGCCGCGACGCCTCCCGACCCCAGGCCAACCGGCAGCAGCCGCCGCCGCAGCCACTCACGTCAGTGGCGGCGATGCACACCGCGGCGTCGACCGGGGCACCGGCCGCTGGGCCAGCAGCGGCTCTGCCACTTCCACTTCGCGTCCACCCGCCTCCCCAATCGACGTCCATGGTCGCGGCGAGCACGCCGCCCCAACGGACGGCTTGGCGGCAGAGCCCCACCCCAACCTGGTGGAGTGGGACTTGCGATCGACGAGTCTTGGCCCCGCCGGTGGCGCCGTGCTCGCCGCAGCCATTGTCTCCCGCGGCAGAGCCACTTCGAAGCATGGCTCCCGGGTTCTGCCGCTCCGCGCTCTGAACGTGGCTGACAACCACCTGACCCCGCCGGTTGCTGCGGGCATCGCGTCGTCGCTCAGGCGGGCGTTCGGCTGGCGCACGGCTGCCACGCTCGCCTGCGTGGTGCCGTCCTTCCCGTCAGGGCTGGAGTCGCTCTTTTCCGAGAGACTCCTCGGCGAGAGTGCCATCGTTGGCGGTTTCGCGTCCCTGTCCGAGTTGAGCTTCCTGATGCAGGGCTCTGCTGGACATGCACGCGCGACACGTCTTCTGGCTCTGCAGCGTTCCAGAGCCCAAAAGCACCACGAACTGATGAGCCACGATGGGAGAGACGCCGCGTCTCGCCTGGGCCACCGCCGAGCGGACGGGGCCGCTGCCTCCGAAGCCAAGCGGACGGACGACGACGGTGGTGCGGAGTTTGACGTCGCTCTCCGGGCGTGGAACGGCCGGTCGTCCGTTGCCGCGTCGCGCCGGCCCTCGCTGGTGTCACTGGAGTCAGACCTTGCGTTCGATCAGTCAACGGCAGGCGAGCTCGGGGGCGGTCGCGACGGCAAGAACGCGCCTCACCCGGAAGGCGGCTTCACCGGCAGGAGCGGAGAATGGTTCGAAGGCGAAGAAGCGGAGAGGTCCGTTGGGCTGCTGGAAGGGTTTGCGTCTGTGGAAGTGCCCCCCGACGGGGACGAGGCGCTGCCGGCGCCAGACTGGATTCGGGCGCGGTTCCCGGCCCAGCACCGAGGCTCGGACGCTGCCGGGGCACGGGTGCTGCTCGACGGACCCGAGGGACGAGCGAGGTTGCTTTTGGTCGCCGGGGGGTCGGATGAAGGGCAAAATGATGGTGAGTGAGCCGGCAGCGCATACCGTGGCTTGGGTTTGGCTGCACTTGCGTATGGGTGTGCCCTGGCACAGCGTTGCGTCTCGCCGTTTCGTCGAGCGTCCGTGTCTCGATTACCTGATGCTGGCGGGTGTCAGTGAGATGGCGCCGGCGTTGGCCCGTGCAGCGTGTGTGCTGCTGCAGCAAATTTGCTCCACGTCGAGAGAGAACGCAAGCATCAGTCACGACACGGCTCGCTCGTCGCCCAAGGCAATGCCAGCCGAGCCATCCGCACGCACCACAACCTCGAGATGTTCGCTAGCCAGTTGCAGCAACTCCAGCCACGCGTCATGGGAGGTCACTGCTTCATGCGACTGGTGGGCGCTCCGCCAGTCCTGCCCAGGCAAGTGCTCACGTAGCCAGGACTGCGCAAACTCGCGCTTGTGGATCTTCGCAGTGGCAGGGTCCATCACGCTTACGAGGAGCTGCTTGCGGCGAACCTGAGCAGTCAGGGTCACGAGGCCAATGCGGTAGCTCGGGCTGGCTGCGATTCGAATGCTGAACTGGCGCACGATGCGGTCCCTTGACACGAGCACCGAGTCAGCTGCGAGCAAGGGGCTGTGAAGGGCGACTGTACTAGGGGTGGTCTCAAGAGCAGCAGGCACTTGAGAACTTGTCGGCGTCGCAACTGGAGTGGCTGAAGCGCAAGCAAAGTCCAGGGTCGGTATCCGGAACGGAGACGACGACGCGCCCTCAGAAGACTGCCGTCGTGAGCAGCTCGTCGCGGGCGTGAAGACGTGTGAGCTTGCGCCGGGCGTTGACGGGCGGCTAGGTTGGCCAAACGGGCAGTCGACCTCGTCTTCGCGGCGCCAAATGTCCACTCCCTGCTGAATGGGCAGCGCACTCTGCGGCCTCGACGGCTCAACTCCTGTGCAAGTTTCCTCCCATGAATCGGAGCCGGAGGAATCCTCCTCCTCTGCAATAGCGGAAGCGGCGACTTGAACCCGCTGCGCGCCCGTTCGTGCCGCGCCGACACCCGGCCATTTGGAGCCAGCTGCTTTTGATCCACCGTGGTCAGCAGTCTCGTCACGACCTTGCCGGTCTTCTCTTGTGCCACTTGCTGTCCCTGCGCGCCTGTTTGATCGCCACACGGCGACCCGCACGGAGGTTGGCTGAGCAGCGCTGTGAGGCCGGACTGGCTGATTTGCCCGGCCAAGCAACGGCAGAGACCCCCCTGGCAACTCTGGAATAGGCTTGTGCGATGAGGTCCACCACGACGACGCACGGCCTGCTTCCAACGAGGCGGCACTATCGCTGTGGCTCAGAGACGGCAAGGAGCGCCGCTCTGAGAGGCATTCGCTCCGACTGGGAATTCTGGCGAACCGGCTGCCGACGCCCTCGCTTGGCCGCGGCAGCGGAGTTTGCGCCCGTGGGGCAGGCGAGCCCCAGAAGGACGAGGGCGAAGTCTCGGAGAGCACTGGGGCCGTGACCGGCGTGGCCACAGGCTTGGGAGGAGACCGAGGCAGTGTCTCGGACTCTCGGCGCCTGGTGAACAATGGCATGGCCGGTGTCTGCAGCCCCGGCTTTGAGGTGTTGCTGTGCAGTTTCGCCCTGTGGCCAAAGTGCCCACCACCGCCCATCGCGCGGTGCGCTGGGGTCCTCATGTCTGCGGACCGTGTTCGGGCCCTTCCCAGTGCGCGCGACAGCGGGCTCGACGCCGGCACCCGAGCTGGCAGAAGCCGGATGGAGACTGCGGCCCGTGGAAATTGCGAAACGAAAAGTTGGTGCTCCAGAGCCTTTGGTATCGCCCTGCCATTAGGGCTGACGAACAGGAAGTCGTCCGTCACGGCCCCGCCATCAGCGATCTGCGCTTGGCAAGCGGCAGCTGGCGCAGGAGCAGAGCGAAGTCAGCAGGGCGCTAATTGTGATGCACGCAGCCGCAATGTCGAGAGCGGAGGAGGGGCTGGGCGGTGCTATTGGGAATGTCGCTTTTTCGGCCAGGGAACCCCAGCGCAATCGGGAAGGCGCACCGCCCAGGGCTTCGCAGCGGCTGGCTGCTGGTGCACGAGTGCACCCGCTGCCTAGCCATGCAAGCCGTTAGCCAGGTGCCAACGCCGCCCCGGTGCCGTGGTACCGTCGGCGCGTGCTTGGCCCAGCTCGGACGGCATGCCGGCGCTTCCCGAAACCGAACTTTGGCGGGCTCAAGCGCGCGTGCGTCCGGCTCACGCGGGATCGAAGCTCAGCAAGCGAAGCCCCTTCGCGAGCCGTCGCGGTTGCCACAGTCCGGCCTGTAAGGCTGCTCATGACCGTGATGCGGGGCGGCCTGACGGCCATCTCCGCCCGGCCTGCTTGTTGGAAATGCCGCCAGCTGCTTGCAGCTTCTTGGACCTCCAGCAAGACTTGCCAATGCTCGGGCCTTGCCTCTCCAGCTGCCCAGCTATTCTTGGCCCAAGCGGAGGGGGAGAGGGGCGGTGAGACCGCCAGGGCACTCGCTGCCGCTGCTGGTTCGCGAGGCAGCGGCATTCGGTATTCGCAGCTGTCACATGGAACTTGCCGCCTTCAAATGCGCGCCCAAATTGCTCTGCCAGTTCTTCTCGGTTCGTCCGCCCCTCGCCATTTCCGTCGAGGCGCGCTCTTCCGCGCACTCAAGTGAGGCCAGCGGCCAAAGCAGGTCCTCCTCGCCCACCCCCTGCCTCCTCCCAACTGTTCCCTTTGGAAGGCATGGACACTGAGCCAGTGTTCGGCGCGTCTGCAGCCTCGGTGAGCGTCCGCGGGCGCAGCAGAGCGCCCCGACAAGCCGATTTTGTTTTCGCCCGCCCGACGGCGAGCCCTGGTGCGCCTGACGGCGTCCAGGCTCCGGTGATGCGCGACCCGGGGACTGCGCTTGGTTTCTCCGCTTCGGTGCTCTCTAGTCCCGCAGGCTGCCGGTGCTGGTACGGAGTTTCTTGCCGCGGGCGCGGCCTCGGCCGGAGCCGCCAGCGCCGCCGCGGCCGCTGCGGAGCACAAGCCCAAGGGCCTCGGCGTCGGCGACCCGCGCCGCAGCACCACCCGGTACATGACCAAGTACGAGCGCGCCCGCATCCTCGGCACTCGCGCGCTGCAGCTGTCCATGAACGCGCCCCCGCTCGTGGACATCAAGCAGGAGACGGACCCGCTTCGCATTGCGCAGCTCGAAATGGGCGAGGACCGCATCCCCATCATTGTGCGCCGCCACCTCCCCGACGGCTCCTACGAGGACTGGTCCGCATCGGAGCTGCTCCAGGCGTGAGCGGCGGGCCGGTGGCGGAGCAGAGGGCCAGGCAAAGGCTGCGCCATCGCAGGCCTGCCCCCCGCGCCGAGCGGCCTGGGCCGGGCCTTGCATGGGTTAACGCAGTCGTGCGTGCGTGTACGAGTGCATCTGTGTGCGTATTCATGAGGCCAGAGGCAACGGAGGCCGAGACACCCGTGCGTGTTTGGCGGACACGCAATTGCGCCCAGGAGGCTTGCACCCCCATGCGGGCAGTGCCAGTGGTACAGCGATGCGTTGTGGAACTATGTTGCAGTGCAGCGTAGAGCCTGCGCCCCCTCTCGGTGCGCGAAGCGAGGTTGCGACGAGGCGCAGCGCTGTAATCAAGCCGCGAAACACGCAGGTGCACAGTGCGATCGCTCCAGCAACACGCGTCTTCGCCGCTGTGCCAGGAGGAGCCTAGGGACGATCGTGAGCGGGGGTTGCCGCGGCTGGGCGAGCTGCCGGGCATTCAGAGGGAGTTGAACGGGCGCCCACTTGGGGCAGAGCTGCAACCGAATGCTTGCGCATGTCCAGGCAGTGGTTGGCGCGGCTCATACACGCGCACTCGCGTCCGGGACATCGGCGTGGGCCGGGGTGGACGCAGCCGACCTGGGCTGGAGGGCGTCTGGAGCGCCGCCGGTGGACTGCCCTGCCGCGAAATCGTGCCTGCGGCTCGCATTGGTGGCTGCCCGCTTGCCGCACGAGTACACTGCCGCCAGCACCATGGCCTGTACGGCCACTGCCGACACGCAGATGGCCACGATGGCGCCAGCGGAAATGTCGGAGGCGCCCAGGGAGCCGGCGCCGCTGAGCCCCGCTGCCGAGTTGCCGCCGGCGCTGCCGACCGAGGACGCGGTCGGGGTGGGGGTGGAGGTCGGGCTGGCGCTGACGGTGGTGGAGGGGGTGGGGCTGGCGCTGACGGTGGTGGAGGGGGTGGGGCTGGCGCTGACGGTGGTGGAGGGGCTGGGGCTGGCGCTGACGGTGGTGGAGGGGGTGGGGCTGGCGCTGACGGTGGTGGAGGGGGTGGGGCTGGCGCTGACGGTGGTGGAGGGGCTGGGGCTGGCGCTGACGGTGGTGGACGGGGT
This sequence comes from Cafeteria roenbergensis, assembly GCA_008330645.1. NCBI lineage: Eukaryota > Bigyra > Bicosoecida > Cafeteriaceae > Cafeteria > Cafeteria roenbergensis. Next base: position 150,558 of record VLTN01000057.1, read on the forward strand.
GGGGCTGGCGCTGACGGTCGTGGAGGGGGACTGCGTCGCGCTGGTGCTGGCACTGGGGCTGGAAGATGGTGACGCGCTGGTGCTGGCACTGGGGCTGGAAGATGATGACGCGCTGGGGCTGGCACTTGGGCTGGAAGATGATGACGCACTGGGGCTGGCACTGGGGCTGGAAGATGATGACGCGCTGGGGCTGGCGCTGGGGCTGGACGAAGGAGTTGAAGCCGACGCGTCGCTCCACGGGAAGGAAAACATCTCCAGGCCGTACCGTCGGTCCATGAAGGCGACAACTAACATCTCTCCCTCGAACTCTTGAAGGTACCACGGCTCTGAAGTTGCGGGCCCTGGAAGCAGATCGAACAGAGTAAAGTTTCCGGTTTCGGGTGAGTACAGCCACGGCTCCTCGCCATGGTCATCCGTTGTTGCATAGAAAAGCAAGTTCGAGCCGAGAACCTCGAGACTGTACTCGTACAAGCTGTGAATTTCGGATGGGAAGATCGCAGACATTGGCTCGAGCATCCCCGCGGCCACGTCCACCCTGGCCAAGTCGATGACGTTTCGGGTGGCGTCGTCCACCCACCACATGTACAATTGGCCATCGACAGCCACCATGGAGTTCACAAGTCCATTGTCTCCACCGCCAATCTCCAACACTTTATCCATGGCGTCGTCTTCCGAGTAGCTGAACAGTGCCAGGTTGGAGTTTTCGCCTCTTGCCATGAAGAACAGGGTTTCGTTCGCAACGGAAAGAAATCGCGGCCAGCTGCTTAGACGGCCTGGCCAAAGGTCACGGATCATGTATGTGAGGCCACTCTCCTCGTGCACCCAAAGCTCTACATTTGAATCTCCTGGCCCGGCTGCGAAAAAGAGCCTGGACCCGAACGAGCAAAGTGAGTTGAAGGTTGTGCTGGCGTCCCACGGGGTCAAGTCGGCAACCCACTGAACCCCCTCGTCCTCGCTGTAGCTCCCCAGCTCCCAGCCGCGGCCCGGGAAAATGCCAAAGAAGAAGAGCTTGCCGTTGTGCGACACCATTAACCAAGGATCCAGCCCATCGCTCCCGGGCACGAAGTCTGCAACCATTGTGGCCCCGTGGGTCGAGTTGTACTTCCACAGCTCGGCGCCGTGCACGCCGTCATCTGCCCCAAAGAAGGCTTGGCCGTTGAGCACCACGGGCAGTGTCGAACTCGAATCGCCAGTGGTGGGATTCACAGATGGAAGCTTCTCGATGTTGCCAGAGCTGGACAGCCTGTGGAGCTCGGCAGAATCGACGGGATCGAGCGTGAAGAACAGCTCTCCCTGCACCACGGTAAAGTCGTCGGGGAACGAGCCGTCCTGCCCCGCCTCAAAGTCAGCGAGGAGCTCGATGGTCGTTCCATTGTACACGAAGATCTCTTCTCCAACGTTTTCTCCTGCCGCCTCGAAGTAGAGCTTGCCGTCGAACACGACCATGGCGTATGGGTCTGATGAGTCGCTCGGGTTGACGTCGGCAACGCGAAATGCACCGTTGACCCCGTCGTAGGCCCAAAGCTCGTAGTCGCCGTCCCCGTCGGCGGCCCCAAAGGAAAGCTTGTCTTCGTTCACTGTCAAGGCCCCTGGGTAGAAGAAGCCTTCGACTCCCGGAACCTCCACCACTCCGTGCGTTTTGTTGTACGAGTGCAGGGAGAGGCGGCTTGACGATGCCCGGGCTACGAAATAGAGTGACTCCCGGAACACCGCCAAATGGCTCGGCCTGCCCCCGTCAGCATTCGAGGTCGAGTCCGGGAAATCGAAGAGCATGCGCATCTGCTCTGCGGAGTCCATGGCCCAGAGCTTGTACCTGTCATCGGTTGGCCCTTTTGCGCCGAAGTACATATCGCCATCGTACACGGTCATGTGCTCTGGGCTGAAGTGTTCTCCGGCGTACTGTTCGGGCAGCATGCGCGCCTCGTTCGTCGCGGGGTCGTGCACCCACATCTCGCGTCGCGGCCCTGGGACGTACGCGCCGAAGTAGAGCTTGCCGTTGAATGCACACAGGTGCCTGGGACTTGAGCCGTCACCGCCCTCTCGAATATCGGCCACGAGCTCGTAGGTTCCGTCAGCGTTTCGTACGACGAGCTCGTCGCCGTATGCCTCGCTCATCGTTGCGGCCATGTAGAGCTTGTCGCCAAGTGCGGCCATGTGTTCGATCTTTGACTGGCCAACAGGGGTTTTGTGGATGTCGGCAACGAGTCTGGGGGAGGGTGTCACGACGGTTGTCGTGGCTGACGCAGCCGACACAGCCAGCAAGAGCGCAATGGCACCCAGCGCCGCTAGTCGGACCACAAAGCTGCGAGCCGCGGCGGCAACGGGTGCGCAGGAGCAAGGGTCAGTCTTGAGTGTGGCGGGAGGTCGGTATGGGCACCGCAGATGATTCCCAGAGGCGGCAATGTTCGGAGCAGGAAGCTATGTGACTCGGCGCCGATGGGGCGAGGCGGGCGCGTGCCTCTCTCGGTGCTTGCCCGAGGCGAGCGCCGACTTGCTTCATGTCTGCCGCATGCATGAGGCGAAGGAACTGCCGCGCCGCTCACCGTGCTCGCAAGGAAGGCATCGCAAGACGCCCCAGGGCGCGAGAGGTGCAAAGTTCCCTGCAAATCGCAGCGTGTCAGAGCTCTGCTTCGACAGCGGCCGGGAGATCAATTGCCCGACTTTTGACGGGTCCATTTGCTGCGAGGCGATGGGCGAGCTACTCAGCAGCCATGCAGGGCGCGGTTCCCGCGGCAAACTGCTGGCCGCGGACTGTGCGCCGGTTGGAGAATCGCTAGGCGTTGGGTTCCGTCGCTGAGCGCGTGATGCACGTGCGGCTGCAGGGGTTGGCTCGCCGACCGCCCGCCTTTTGGAGTAAACTGGCCTCCCGGTTGTTGCGCCACGGGCTGCGAGAGCTGTCCAGGCCTGCAGCCGCCCGCGGCACAACGCCTGACACTCCGGCTTGACTCTGCGAGTCGGCGCCTGCAAGCCCGCCATACTGCTGCGAGCCGGCGCTTGGACATTGCCCACGCTGCAACACGCGTGCGGTTGCGACGTGTTTCCCCTCGCTCGGTGCCAGCTTGGGCACCGGGGGCATAAAAAGCGTGTTTGCAAGTCACGCTGTCCCCGCAGAGCCAGCCTGCACGGGCTGCCCCAGCAAGAAAGCACGCGGCGTGCAGACGCAGCGCGGCACCACAACGCATTTCGCTTGGGCTACAAAGGCTCACAAAGTGGCCGAAATGCTCGCTCAGTGTGCTTCGTGGTGCCGTGACTGGTGGTGGCATTGCGTCACATGCACCCATTCACAGGTGGCAGCTGTTCCCGACGAGCTCGCGGCCGCCAATGCTTCACAGCATCTGGCCCCATCCAGCCACGGCAAACGCAACACATCACGGCCGCACCACACCTGCTCGTGCCTCAAGCGGCCGCTGCCTGCTGTGCAGCCTTCCAGCCACAGAGCCCTGCATCGTCGCTTCCACAAGCGTGTCGTCGTCGCTCTGCTCCGCCTCGCCCCCTGGAACCGCCCGGGGCAGTGGCAGCGGCAAGGGGAGGGGGAGGTCGCTCAGCCCATCACACCCCTGTCCATCTTCCATCGCTGCACTGCCAACGGCAGCTTGGGCAACGAAGAGTCGCCCGCTTTCACGGCTCTGCGCGACTGCTCTGCCACCAGCTCTGCCACTCACGTCACTCGGCTGAGGCTCTGCCTCGATCCCTCCCAGTGCCGTTGCCGTTCGGCGTTTCGGCAAGACCCACGCCCCCGCCAAGCTCCGCACCCGTCGCGACGGCTGGGGTCTGACCCACCCCGCGCCCGCAGCTCTCGCGCCCGCGCCCGCGCCCGCGCCCGCGCCCGCGCCAGCGCCATCGTGCCAAGCAGCCCCCCCCGCAAGGCCGCTGCCCTCGGCACTCTCCGCCCCGAACCCGGACGGCGACAGCGGCAGAGCCCGGAGCGAGAAGGGCCCCGCGCTCGCCGTGGTGGCTGTGCCCTCCATGTCTGACAGGCCCACGCTGGCTCTGCCGGTTGCTGGCTCTGCCGGAGCCGCCACTCCGTGCTTGCCTTTCAACTGCAGCTGCAGTTGCAGTTGCAGCTGACCCTCGAAGTGGTCCGGGTCGGTGCCGTCTGTCCCATGAGTGGCAGATCCACCAGTGGGTTTGTCCGTTGTCGGCGGTGCACTTCGCGGCGCCTCACGTCGGCTTGCTGGCCATGTGCTGGCCAGGCGATCGACCTTCCCCTCGCCGTCGTCGTCGGCATCACCAAGGTGGTCCCTGCCCTCTGCGTCAGACTCACGCCGCGAAACCGCGCTGATGTCATCGGGCGACGGCTGGCGGCGGAAGTCAGCGCCGGCGGCGGGCTCCGATCCCGCCCGACGCCGGGCAGTGATCCAATGTTCCTGTTCCATCACCGCGGCATCAGCAGCGGCTTCGACAGCTCCCCACAGCCCCGCGCCCCCGACAACTCCACCGCCCGCGGACCCCTTCCGAGCCGCCCGATCCGTCAGCGGGCGCGAAACCGCACCAGCTGTCCGGTCTGGTCCCCCTGACGTGCGGAGCGGTGAAACCGCGGCGGCGCCAGCCACCGTCACGTTGGAGGCGGCGGTGCTGGCTCCCGACAGCGCCGGGTCACGGTGCGGGAGACTCGGCTGCAAGCGTTGCGCGCGATCAGCTGACACGTCGACGTCGACGTCGCCTCCTGGCCCGGCCTGCAGAGTGGCAACTTGTTGGCAACCGCCCGGTTGCAGCTGCAGCCGAACGCTCCGCACGGCAGAGCTTCCCGGTCGGTCGTCCTCGCTAGCTGCCACAGCCGACTCAGTTGCAGTTGCAGTTGCAGCTACAGTGGCTGCTGCAGTTTTGGTTTCCGTAGCCGAAACTCCGCTTGCGGAAACTGCTGCGGCAACGTCAGCGCGCGTCACGTCCCTCGCTGACCGCGTATTGGCTCTGCCGCGCAAGTGACTCCCCGCGTCGCTCAGGTCAACGGTTGCTGTTGTGGCATCGGTGTGGGCGGTGCGAACCGACTCGCCCCCGCCCCCGCCCCCGCCTGCACAGGCGCCTGCTCCGGCAAAACCATTGGCCGAGGATACGACGAGGCGCTGTCCCACTGGTGGGCCGCTTTCGGCTCTGCAGCGGTTTCGCGCGGGCGAGCTTTCGGCTTCAGGGTTGGCCGCGTCTCGGCTGCCGGGCACGTCTGCAGGGGCCGGGTCGCTGGACCCGGCAGGTGCTTCGTGGGAGTCCGGCTGGCTTGCAATGGATGGGGACGTTGAGCGACTCGTCGGTGACGTGGGGATGATGGCCCCGTGAAGAGCAGCAATGAGTCGCTCATTCTGCCTTTGCGATCGACGCGAGCTTCGATCACGAGCGTGTCCACGACCCAGCAGCAGAGAGTCGTCCGTCCGTCGACGTCTGGTTTCGGCGTCGCCGCGGACGTGAGGCACGGTTGCAGTTGATCCTTGCGCAAGTGACACAGTGCCTGCCATTGACGTCACTTGAGTGGCAGTTGCAGTTGCAGTGTCTGATCCCGCCGTGGCTCTGCTCGCGGCCCTGTCCTCAGACGACGTCGACGCGGCTGACTGGCGCGGCGACCCAACCCCGCCTCCGCCTCCGCCTCCGCGAGCGGTGTCTGCGCCCTTGGAAGCAGTGCCTTCCCCCGCTGCTCCGCCGTGGGCTCCCGCACTCCCGCCACCGCTGCCCACTTCGCTCCCAGCCCTTCCGGCAGAGCCGTCCCTCCACCTCCACACCGCCTCGGCAAGCTTCGCGGTGGCGGCAGCAGCCTCCGCCTTGGCCGCCGCCCGCTGCCGACGTCGCTCCTGCCGGGAATCCTTCCCAACCGACGGCAGGCCCGCCCCCGCAGCGGCGACGGCGGCGCCGGCGGCGGCGGTGGACTCTGACCCTGAGGGCAGGGACAGGGGGAGGTTTCGCAGCTCCGGGGCGGCCTCCCCGTCGACGTCCAGCTCCTCCAGCTCCTCGGATCCTTCCTGTCCGGCCCGCAGCCGCCACGCAGGGGAAGTTGCTCCGGCGTGGCTCTGCCGCTGCCCGCTGATCTCGTCAATGTCCCAGGGCGAGTCGCTGGAAGGATCTGTGGCTCTGCCGGGAGTCGAACCACGTGCAGCTCCCGCTCGGAGCTGCTGCGGGTGGAGGGCGTTGGGCGTGGAGCCAGCCAGTGATGGTCCATCGGGGGACAGTGGCGACGTCGGCGCCGCGGACGTGCGATCGATGGAGGAATCAGCTGATTCGATCGAAGTGGCAGAGCTGACGAGGTGCAAGCGGCGCCTCGGAACCGCGAAACCGCTGCCCTGCACCCGCGAGCGGGCGTGTGTCTGTCGCGGCCGCCCAGCCATCGCCCCGACCCCGGCAGAGCCGCCGGCCCCGGCAGGCCCAACCGGCGGGGCCGTGCTCGGCCATCGATGTTGGTCCATGACAGCTCTGCCGGTACCCTGGTGCCTCTGGCCCGGCAGAGCTGTCCGCCTCCCTGCAGCGGCAGCGGTCGCGGCAGCCGCGGCGGCGGAGGCGGCGGCGGCGGCGCTAGAGGCGTTGGTGGGGGTGGTGGCGGGAGACGGCGGCGGAGGGGCCGGCAGAGCCGATCGAAGTGGGCGGGAGTCGTGCTCGTGGGTGATGCGGCTCTGCCGGCTGCTCGGAGGGTTGGCCATCGGCCTGCCGGGCGGCGGCCTATAGCCGCCCGGCAGCCTGGACGGGGACAGCAGGAAGCGCTGACCGGCACCTGACTGGGAGCTGATGTTTCCGTGACTGCTGCTTGAAAAGCCCATCGCGAACCCTAGCCTCCCCAACGGCCCCAGAGACGTCGCCCGGACAGTCGTGCCGCCGTCAGCACCTACACCAGCGTCAGCGTCAGCAGCAGCACCAACACCAGCGCCACTTCCGGTTGCCGCCGCCGTGAAACCGCGGCGATGGGGCGGGTGTTGCAGGGCTTCGACAGCGTCAGAATCGCCGCCGCCGCTGCCGCCGCCGCTGCCGCCGCTGCCGCCGCCGCCGCCGCCCCCCCTCGCAGGGGTGGTGCTCTCCCCCGGGGAGCGTTCCGCCGAACCGTACGAAGCAGCGCTGCGCGGCAGAGCCGCAGCTGTGGCAGCACGCACGTGCCTCGGAGCAGGAGGCGACCGGCCAGCATCATGGGACAGTCTCCTGTCCATCACGCGTGAATCACCTGCACCAGCCGCGGCGCCAGCTGCACCGCGGCGGGGATGCCGCTCAGACACACCAGTGACGTAGCCATGATGGGCCGCTGACGTTCCCACAACACTGGAGCCGGCAGCGGTGGTTGCGGTTGCGGTTGCGGTTGCGGTTGCAGAGCTTGTCCGCCCCCAGTCCGCAACGGAATCTGCCGGATCCCGGTCCGAGGTAGAGCCGGTGACATCGACGTCGCCTGAATCAGCCCTGCCGAAGCCACCAGCGTAGTCGCCGATTGCGGCAAGTGCAACCGTCGACCCGCTGGCAGCGGCTGGCGATGGCGGCATGGGCGGCGGAACGATTCGCCGAGGGGACGGAGGGCCCCCCACCACCGAGGTGTAGGGCATCCCTGCCGGCAGAGCCACTTCGCCTAGCCAAGGCATGAGGTGCTGCGGCGACTCGGGCGGGAGATCACATGGGGCGGCGACGGCAGAGCCGGAGGGCAGCCCCGACGAGTCGAGCGAGTCAGCCCTGGTGCGAAACCGCACAGGCGCTCTGGCGGCTGCACCGGCGCTGTCGCTGCCGCCGCCGGCGGATTCAGCAGCATCCGCCGCGCCGCCGCCCCGCGCGCCAGCCCCCCCGTGGCAGACTGCGGTTTCGCGCAGCGTCGCCGCCCCCTCCGAGGCCGTCCAGAGCGACGCGCTGTCGGCCCAGAAGACGGCTTCGGGGTCGTCCAGCCCGGCGTCGCGGTCGAACGCCGTGGCGGTTTCGCGCCACGCGGCGGCCGTGGCCTCGTCGCCGGCCTCCGCCGCCTGTTCCGCGGCGATCCGTCCCCTCGCTGCGGCGGCGGCCTTCCGAGCCGCCACCTTGCGCCCGCACTCTCTGCGGGCGACCCTGCCTTCGGTGCTGGTGCGGAAGGCGGAGCGGAGTTTCATGACCTCCTCTGATGTCACGCTGATGGCCATGGCCTTGGACATCACCTCGTCGGCGTTGAGTTTGGCCGGAAGGGTCCGCAGGGCCTTGAGCAACGCGTGCCCGGGAGTGTCGAGCAGCCGCTGCCGCAGCAGCCGCAGCACCGCAACAACCACTCTCAGCAGGGCCTTGTGCCCCTCCAGGCAGACGACGTCGACCACCCTGACCACGAACTCAAAGGGGAAACTGTGGGCGAACAGGGTGAGCAGCCACTGCATGCCGAACATGGTGAAACCGATGGACTCCGCCTCAAAGAGCCGGTAGATGGCCGGCTCGTGCTTTGCCAGCAGGCCCATCAGGACGGCGACGTGCTCGAGGTACAACGGAAACTGCGGCAAATAGTGCCCCCGAAGGCCCCTGCGTCGGAGCACCGCCACGAGCGTCCAGAAGGCAATCTCCTCCGGCATGTAGGTTATGAGCAGAGCCGCGACGAAGGCCATGCCCTGGCAGTAGCCCACCTCTGTGTCGTAGGCAGCGTATGCCCGGAGCACCCGCATGAGGGCGAGCTGGCCGGGTCCGCCCTCCTCCTTGAACTGCTCGTGCCGCGGAAAGGTCCGGAACAGGTCGTTGCGAATCACGGCGAAGTCGTCCTCGCGCGGGGCTGCCATGAGCAGGCGGCGGTACATGGAGGGGTGCCGGCGCGCGAGCTCGTCGCCGCCGGCCAGCACCGGCCAAACGATTCCCCGAAGGGAGTCGGGGATGCCCTTGCGCACGCGGCGCTTGACGGTGGCGGGGTGCCGGCGCGTGAAGACCCCCCAGTTGGCCAGCATGACGCGCCATTTTTCGGTGCGCGCGTTCTCGCGCCTGGCCTCGGCGCGGGTCACCGGCGTCGGGGCGGCGGCGGCGGCCTCGTCCGAGGGACCGCTGCGAGCGTCCTCGTCGTTGTCGTCAGCCGTGAAGAACCCGAACCGGTTCACGGCCCGCGACGTGGGGCGGCGGACGCCGGCCCCGCCGGCACCGCTGGCGGCGTCAGAGCCGCTTGCGCCACTCGCTGCGCTGACGGCACTGCCGGGCCCACCGCCGCCGTAGCCACCGCCAGCGGACGAAGTGTGCGGAGCATGCCGCACGGCGGCAGCCGCCCCGCTGGCGGTCCCTGCGCCCGTGGCGGGAGCGGCGGCCGACGCGCCGCCACTGGAGCCCGCATTGCCCGCGGACTGCCCCGTCAGGAACGCCCCGTGCGTTGCAGGGCCCGCGGACGACGCCGCGGCGCTGCTGGCGACGCTGCTGCAGGGAGCGCGCCCAGAGGACACGCTGCTGCGCGCCGGGGAGACGGCCAAAGCGGGCGCCTTCTTGTGTCGGCCTGTTGCCGTGGGCCGGCCGCCGGCCGACGAACACGCCGCCTCGCGCCCCGCCCCGCCCCGCCCCGGGGCCCCGGGCAGCTCGGGGGGAACGCAGCGCGCTGCGCTGGGCCCGAGAGGCCGCCCCGGGGCCGCCGGGAGGGCTCCGCTGGCCCGGCCGGGGCTTGCCATGTTGCCGCGGCGCGGGCAAGTGGCGCTTCCGCGGCAGCCGCAAGCGCGTCCTGCGCGAGCCCCGCAAGCCGTCGGGGGCAGCCCTGGCCTGGGAGAGCGCCTGCAAGCTCAAGCCTTTGCCGCCCGGTCGCGGTCCCGGTGTCGCGGCGCGGCGCCGTGGCCGCCAAGCAGCAAGTGCAAGCCCCGCATGGCGCCCTCGCCCCCCGTCCCGCCGCAAATGAGCCCCGATTTGGCCAACTGCCGGCAGAGCCGGCCCCGACTACAGGCCATGTCCGGCCAGTCCGCCGCGCAGCAAGGGCCGGGCCCGCAAGCCGAGGAGCACAGAGAGCCGAGAGGCACCCCTGGCAACTGTGCGGCCTTGGTACGGGCGAGGGTGGGGGCTGCGCAGCTCCGAGCGGGCGGGCGTGGCGCTCGCCGGCCGTCCCTCTACTGCAACTTGGGCTCCCAACTACGGGCGGCGGAGTTGCAGTGTCCCCGCCCAACTCAGGGACGGGTAGTTGCGCCCAACTCAAGGCCGACTCTGAGACGAGGCGTCAGTCCGGAGCGGAACACTGCGACCCCGGCTCAACCGCAATTGCGCTGGGCAGAGTCGCTGCTCGCGCTTCCCCGCCCTGCCGCAGAATTCGGCTCCCAACTAGGCTGCTCAGTTCTGCCGACTAGGAGCCCGCAGGAGAGGCACTCTCGCCTTCACGCCGCTTTCCCCTCGACATCTCGCTCAACCCCCCCCGCCTCGTCCGCCCGGCCACGCGCTCGCGGCTGGAGGGCCGACCCGGGGGCCCCGGCGGCCATGGACCGCTACGACAAGATCCGCACGCTCGGGCGCGGCGCCTTTGCCACAGTCCACCACGTGCGGCACCGCGAGACGGGCGAGAACCTCGTGGTGAAGGTCTTCCACACGCCCATGGAGGAGCTGGGACAGCGCGAGCGCGAGGAAATTCTCCAGGAAATCAAGCTCCTCGCCCACCTGCGCCACGACGGTGAGCCCGCGCCCCCGAGCGGCCAGCGCGCCCCGCCTGGCCTCGCAAGTCAGCGCTCCGGCCATGGTCTCTGCAACGGCAGCCCGAGCCCTGCGGCAATCGCCCGCCCAGCCCCCCCCCCAGCCCTGCTCGCCTGCGGTCCGCCGCGGCGCGCGTGCGCTGCGGTACCGGCTCCACAGCCCCGCCGCTGCGCTGGCTGCGCGCGGCCGATGGGGCGGCAAGCGCGGTGCGAGGCAGGGCTGTCAGCAACGCCGCACGGCCACGACCACTCCAGCGCAAGCCCCGTGACCGCCACCCCGGGCCCGTGCTGCGGCCCCACGCCGCGCCAGACGCCGTGGCCAAAGCCGGACGGCGCTCCAGTGCACCGCGAGCCCTTGCTGTCGTGGCCGCGTGCGGTCCACCCATCTCCACTGCAGCGCCGCCCGCAAGCCTGCCGCCCACTCCAGCGACCCCCCCCCCACGCCCCCTCCCGCCATGTGCCACGCGCGCCTTTTGCTCGTGCCACCACTGTGCCCGCCTCGCCGCGCCCGTCACGGTGCTGTCGCAGGCGTCGTGCGGTTCGTGGACAACTTCGTCGAGGAGGGCACGATGCACATTGTCATGGAGTACGCGAGCGCAGGCACGCTGCAGCGCCGGCTGCAAGAGGCCGAGGGCGAGTACTTTGACGAGCAGCAGCTCTGGGAGTGGTTCGTGCAAATCGTCGATGCGCTCCGCTACGTGCACAGCCGCAGCATCCTCCACCGCGACCTCAAGCCCGCGAACATCATGCTGGCCGGGGCGCAGGGCCGCACTATCAAGCTCGGCGACTTTGGAATCGCGAAAATTCTCGGAAAGGAGGAACGGGCCGCCACAATCGTCGGCACGCCGCACTACCTGTCGCCAGAGGTATGCTCCGGGCAGCGCTATGACGTCAAGAGCGACGTCTGGGGCCTCGGCTGCGTCCTGTACGAGCTCGCTGCGCTCAGGCGCCCCTTTTGACGGGTCCAATCTCCCCTCAATCATCTTCTCTATCATGCGAAACCGCCCGGACGCCCTGCCGCGGCACTATTCCAAGGAGCTCCGAGCAATGGTGGCGCTGCTGCTGCAGCCCAACCCGTCAGACCGGCCCACGCTGGGGCAGGTGTGGCGGATGCCTCTGGTGTCGGCGCACCTGCGGCAGTGGCGCGGGGTCAGACGCCGGCTCAGGGGGGACCTGCCAACTCCGCAGGGAATGTCAAGCGCTGCCACCCTTGCTGCCGGCTCTGCCGGGCCAGGCACGACGTCGGCCCCGCACCCGCCGCACTCCGCCCGCGCCGCCTCCGGCGGCTCAACAAGCGCACGCTCCGCGTCGCGCCGCGCCGCCAGCGGCGCAGACGGCGCCGCCACCCCCGCCGACCACCACGACGACCGCCGCTCCCGAACAGGCGCGGTTTCGGCGGCATCGCGCGGGGTGGGCGCAGGTGCGGGCGCGGGCGCGGGCGCGGGCGCCGACGCTGCGCCGCTCACGCCGCGCGGACCCGACGGCTGGGGATCGGCAGAGCTGACTGAGCGACGCGGAAGTGCGCCCGGCAGAGCCGTGCCATACCTCCCCACTTCGTCGGCGATACCGGGGGCGCGTGGGGCCGCCCTGTCCTCCCGTTCTCAGGCCACGGTGGAGTCGGTGTCAGTGCGCGGGGGTCCGACCCCGCGGTCGGCGAGGGACGCTGGCTCTCTCGTGGCAACGCCCCGCGGCCGGCGGATCCTTCCGCCGGAGCACGAGTCGTTGCTGAAGCAGCTGGCTGCTGTCACCGCGGAGGCCAGCACGGCAGGCACGTCTGCCAACGGCAACCGCAACAACCCCGAAACCGCCGCCGCCGTTGAGAAGGCGATCCACGATGCACAGCACGGTTTTGCGCGAAGTGGGTCGCGAACTGGCAGGACCGCCCGAGGGGAAGTGGAGGAGGCGTCTTTCCCGCTGACGTCTGCCCGGACCGACCGTCACACTGCCCGGACCGACAACAGTGCCACCGGTCTGGGAAGCTCTGCCGGGGGTCACAACGGCTCTGCCGTTGGTGCCGGCCCGGTTGCAGTTGCCGTCGTGGACGATGACGTGTGTCGCTCAAGCGTGAGCAGGCACGTGGACAGCGACTTCGAGGGCGGTTTCGCGTCCGGACCAGTGGCAGTTGAAGATGCGGAGGCGGAGGCAGGCATCAGCGGCAGCGACCCCCACGACCGCCATCGGCACCTCGATGGCGGTCTTCGGGACGGTCCGGTCGACGGCCACGGCGACGACGACGACGATGATGACGACGAGGAGGAGGCGCCGGCGCCGATCGAAGTGAGGGTTGGAAGGATCCACGGCCGGATGCTGGCCACGGGCGCTGCCGCAAACGGTGTTCTGTGGGAGTCGCTCGGCAGAGCCTGGGCAGAGCTGGGTCACTTCGACCGCGCCATCGCTGCCTACCGCATGTCGCTGAAGCGGTCAGGCAGCCGGGCGTCCGTCGGGGCGATGGAGCAGTTGGGCAACCTGCTGGTTCGGAGGGCGCAGCAGGTGTGGTCGCTCGCGCGGCTGGGAGACGTCGACCAGGCGGCGTCGCTCATGGTTGCTGCAGGCAGCAAGCGGCTGCGCAGGGCGGTGCGGAGTTTCGTGCGGAGACAGGGGTCAGGCATGGGCAGGCATGATTCGGCAGGGCCCTGTCTGGTGTCCGTCAAGGCTGAAAAGGGAGGGATCTTCCGTCAAGCTGCCGACGCAGGAACCAAGACGTCAACGTCTCCAAAGGCAACTTCAATTTCACGGTCAACTCCTACTGGAGGTGACGTCGGCGTCGCCGTCGGCGTCGGCGGCCGAGCTTCGGGCAGACGCGCCTCAGAGACGTCGTACCAGTCGCCTCAGCACCCGCAACTGCAACCGCGCGCGCAGGCGGGGGATGGCACTGCGTCGCCAGTGCCTGCCAAAACGGTGATTCGTTCTGCCGAACCTTCAACCGCAACCGCAACTGCAGCTACTGGGTTGCCACCACGAAGGCCCAGCCTGGCCGCAGCTGCAGGCGGAGGCGGAGGCGGAGGCGGAGGCGGAGTGCCCGCTTCAACTGCATCCACCAACGCGGCTGCAACCGGCGTTCCTGCTGCTGCGGCTGGTGACTCGACGCCGAAAGAGTGGCGACGCCTGGCTGATGAGCTGATGATGGAGGGACTGGGTCTGCTGGAGCGGCTCTGCCTGCTGGTCTACGCGGCAGAGCCAAAGTGTCTGTTGGGCTCTGCCTACAAGCGACGCGCGTGGACGGGGCTGGGGTCAGACCCCGAGGAGGACCTGCGACGGGCAGCTGCTGCCTACGGGGAGGCCCACGAAGCGGAGTTGCAGCAGATTGAGGAAGCCGGTGGCGGTTTCGTGGGGGTCCCTCACGACGGCGTTGGCTCCGGCCCCGGCGGTGGCGGCCTGGGCGCGGCCAGCTCTGCCGCCGCGGGGCTGGTTCCGAGCCCCTACGCGCGGCTGAATCAGCTGACTCTGGAGCTGCTAGCGTGCGACGGCGACGAGGAGCAGCTGCGCACACTGAGAGCGGCTGTGCGGGAGGCGGAGGGGTGGGCGCGACAGCGCGTTGAGGCTGAGCCGGCGGACGTGTGGGGTTGGCTGCAGCTGATCGACGCGAGGTTCCTGCGGGCGCTGCTAGGCGACAGGGCCGTGGACGAGGAGGAGGTGGCTTCGCAGTACAAGCAGCAGTTTCACTTCGGGGCGTCGCAGCGCGTGCGTGCGAGCGTGCTGGATCAGATGTCGTTCCTCGTCGATGTCATCGACCGGCGGCTTGAGGCCCAGGCAGAGCGAATCGCATCGTATCCGCGCGTAGGCCCCGCCGGGGCCGGTGCCGGGGCCGGCGATGGCACCGCCGATGGTACCGCCGATGGCGCTGGTGCTGGCGCTGGTGCTGGAGGCGGGAACCCGATTGCCGCCGCCGCCGCAGCTGCTGCCGCCGCCGCCGCCGCCGCCGCTGCTGCAGGAACCTCTGCAGGAACCGCTGTCGCTGCTGCTGGCACGGCCGGCTCGGCAGACGCTGCGGCAGCCAGTGGCAGTGGCAGCGACGCGGACCGGGGTCACTGGGCAGTCGGAAGCAGGTCAGCCTCCAGCACGACGCAGCCCGCCCGCATAATCGGACCTGGCGACGGTGCCTCCAGCGGTTTCACGTCGTCAAGGTATCCGTTGCTGGCCGAGCAACGCCGAAGTCTGCTGTTTTTGCGGGGCGTTCGAACGAAGGTGGTTGCGATGGTCGATCGTCTGACAGTCAGCGACGCCGGGGCAGGTAGCGGTGCTGACGCGGAGGCGGAGGCGGAGGCGGAGCTGGCCATGTCTCCGCAGCAGCAGCAATCACGCGGCGGGTCGACGAGTCCCCGCGATGGACCATCAACGGGCAAGAGCGGTTTCAAGCCGGTTGGGTCCGGGTCGCGCCACTCGAAGTCCCCTTCGTCAAAAGATGCAACTGCAACTGCAACTGCAACTACGAGGGGGGCCCGTGGGGAGCGGAGCGTGCCTGCCAACCCCGACGAGGCCGTGAGAACGCTTTACGAGTCGGTGCTGAAACAGCAACCGTCTGGCGACGTCGGGTCTGAGTCCGACTCCGTTGCCGACCCTGTGGCAGCTGCTGCCGCTCTCGGGGGTCTGACTGCGGGGTCACCCCCAAAGGTGGTCGGCAGAGCCACGGTTTCGGCATCGCGTTCGCCGAGAGTGCTGTCCAAGGCGTCGTCCGCGGGGGGGTCCCCGAGCCACCACGGGGGCCGGGGTCTGACCGTTGACACGGCCGCGGGTCACGTCGATGACGGTCTCTGCCTTGGCACACGTCGCTCGGGGAGCGATGGCGTTGAATCCAGGCGAGCAAACGACGACGACCTCGACGACGACGACGACGGGTCCCTTGGACGTCGGGAGTCAATCTCGTCCATGTCACCGAGGTCGCGAAACCGCAACCCGAGGTTAGGGTTCTTAACCCCGGACAACTTGAACGAGGCCAACGTGGCAGCGTCGGTGCGGAGTCAGGCCGAATCAGCATCCTATCACCCCCACGTGACGTCGTCGCATTCTGCTCGGGCTCTGCCGACCTGGTCCCGAACGGCGGAAAGTTCCGCCGAAGAGCAGGCCGCTGGCGGGCTTGGGCTGCGCCGACATGGCGCCAGCGGAGCCGGAGCGAACAGTGGCGGCGGAGGCGCCGACGCCGATGCGGCCGGCGGCGGCGGCTCTGGCAGTGGCGAAGCTGCCAGGCGTGGCATCGGAATCGGCGGCGGGCAGAGCCACTGGCCGGCCCGTCGACCGCGTCTCTCACCCAGAGACCCCAACTCCGCCGACACCCACACCGGCATCGCACCCGCTGTCACTGCTGCCGCCGCCGCTGCCGCTGCCGCTGCCGCCGCCGCTGCCGTCGGAGCAGGCGCTGGCGCGAGCGCCGGAGCCGGTGCTGGTGCGGACGCTGGCGCCGGTGCTGGCGGCAGAGCCAAGTCGTCCGCCGGACCGGCTCTGCCGAGAGGTAGAGCCGCCGCTCACCACGGCGGCTCGCCACCGGTCCAGGCCGTTGGCGGAGAGATCGTGCCAGCGGCAGGCACTGGCAGGGGCAGGGGTCACTCGATGACGAAGTCGCTCCCGATGTCGAGTGCAACTGCAACTGCAACTGCAGCTACAACCACGGGTGCTGCTGAGGTGTCTGCGTCGATGCTGCTTCCCGGGCCCTATCCGAAGCAGCCTGGGGCCACCAGACTTGGGGCCCTGCCCGAAGACAGGTCTGTCCATCAGGACGGGACCCCCCAGTCAGGGAAGGGTCACTCGTCCTTCGATGATCTGTCTTCCGGCAGTCGTCCGGCAGTCAGACCGGCATCATCATCGGCAGCGGCGGCGGCGAATCCTTTTGCCCGCAGGTCGGGCGCCAAAGCCCCCCCATCGCGCCAAGCCGTCGCCAGAGCAATGGCAGCGCCCTCTCACGCCCTCCCTCCTGCAAGCGCTGCCGGTGCTGCTGTCGGTGCCGGTGCCGGTGCCGGTGCCGGTGCCGGTGCCAGTGCTGGTGCTGGTGCCGGTTCGGCTGCTGGTGCAGTTGCCGTTGCTGCCAACCCGTTCAGCAGAGCTGCCAACAACCGCCGTCCTCCCTCCGTGACCACTCTTGTGAGAGCCGGAGTGGACAGTGCACTTCCCTTGGCGAAGGCGTCAGACGTCGCGTCACGTCGCAGGATCCACACCGCAAGCCTCAAGCCTGACAGGACCCCTGCGGAGGCGGAGGCGGAAGCAGCACTATGGCAGGCTGAGGCCGCTGCAACTTCATCTGCAACTGCAGCTGGTGCTTCCGATGGAAAAGTTGTGAAGGGGTCTGGCACAGCCACTCTTGCAGCGACGTCGGGCGCAGGCGTTCCGCGCCCAATGGTTGCAGTTGCAGTTGAAGGCACGGATGCAGGCGTCCCTGGGCAGAGTCAAAAAATGCGTGATGGTGCTCTGACTGCCGATACTCCCTCCTATTCCGCGACTGACGCCGCGACGACAACCGCCATCGTGACGGCAATGTCCGTTGCGACGGGCGGGGCCGGCGGCCAGCAAGTGACCAAGTCAGCTGCGTCATCAGCTTGTGGCAGCGCCGCAGTGACTCCGAGCGGGGAAGATTCAGGCGACGTGCCTGCCAGCGGCGTGCCCGGGAAGCAGCGACTCCCCGCGCCTGAACGCGACGACCAACACCGTGTCTCGCACCACGATGCAGCTTCAACTGCAACCAGGTCAGGAGCAGCGGTTTCGTCAGGCGGGCAGGCCAAGGCCGGCTCTGCCGCGGACGAGGCCAAGTTGCAGCCTGCCGTCGGTGCCGCGAGGGCTGGGGCTGAGCCTGGGGCTGGTGCTGGTGCTGGTGCAGTTGCAGTTGCAGTCGCAGCGGGTGGTTCTGTGCCTGCTTCGGGCGGGGCGCTCCCAAACGCATCGGTTGCAGTTGAAGTCAAGAGTGGCCAGTCACGGAGCGGTCATGGCAGCGGAATTCCTGAGTGGTCGAAGCCTGCCATCGACACGTCGCCAGTTCCGCATCGGACGAAATCTGTCCCGAGCCACGCTCCGTTGGGGTCAGACCCCAGGAGCGACACCTCCCTCTGCCGTGACGGCTCTGCCGGGCCGCTGATCACTTCGCCAGAGGACGCTGCTGCCGCCGCCGGAGCCGGACACCGCGCGACAGTCGTTGGCCAATCGTCAGCATCGCCGCTGGTGGAGGTGAAGCCGTCGGGAGGGCGGCCCTGCTGCGCAGTGATGTGACACGACATGACGTGACGCGACTCGACGTGGTTTGATACGATGTGATGTGATGCCATGTGACACGGTGGTTGGAAGTGGTTCGAGTTGCTTCGTGACGGTGGCTGCGGCTGCAAGGACGTCGACCGGCCGCTGTGACGGACCAGGATCAGGCAGAGGCATCGCAAGGCCATCTCGTGCAAGTCGCCACCTCGAGGACGGAGAGAGCCGTTAAGAACTGCGGCCACAGCCCCCGCCGGCCACAGTCGCCCGCCCCGATCCCCCAGTTGCCCGCCCGCTGCTCTCGAGCGGCTATCTATGAATGACAGCTCCCAAGCAAGTATGTCCCGCCGATCGCGCGCACCTGGAGCGCCACGCACAGACCAACCGACGAAGAATCAATCAGCGAACGCAGATTATGGCTGCTGTGGCGACGCTGACACGCGATTCGACACCAAGCGCTGTCACCCTAGCCAGCGCCACAAAAACAGGATGATCGTGCACGCGGAGGGCTCGTACCGCCGGGGTTCGAGCACAACTGCAGCGCGTGACTCAGGAGACATCCGGGTTCGAACGCAAGCGCAGGCATGCAGCGACTGACAGCCACATTCGCAGTCGCAATCACATTTGCCGACGCAACCACAGTCGCATCCACAGTTGCAACCACAGCCACAGCCACGGTTGCAACCTCAGTCACAGCCACGGTTGCAACCACAGTCGCTGTCGACGTTGCAGGCGGCGTGCAGAGCCTTGGCAACCTGCGCTTGGCGGGGGCTCGCGGCATTGAGCCCCACAGAGCCGCGTGTGCAAGCGGTCTGCTCGGCGCTCGCAACCGCCAAATCATTTGGGCGCGATTGCGGTCAGCTTGCTGCGCTGTGAGAGCGCGTGCGGCGCATACGCGCGCGCGGCAACCGCGTGGCGGGGAGGCGGCGATCGACCACTAGCACGCGCGCCCGTCAGCAACGCACCGACGACAAATCCAAAACTCGCTGCTTCGCTACGCCGCAGCAGCCGCGGCCCTCTAGCCTACAGACTGCCACGAGGCATGACCCGGATCACCATATATGTGAGCACGAACGCCACGACTGCCCCAGCCAGCGCTGCCAGGTGGTTCAGCAGAGCCATCCAGGACGAGCGATTGCTCTGCCCGAGCTCTGCGATGCAGGCATCCGCTCGGCGTTGGTTGGCGCGCACGCCGGCTCGAACGGCCTCCACTCGCGAAGTGCCTTCTGCAAGGGCAGAGCTGATCCCTCCGGCAGTGCCAAGCAACCCATCCGTGACGCCTTCAAGCTCCGCAAGGGCGCTCTCCCCTGATGTGTCCCTGACGCTTCCGTGACCCGCCGCTGACTCGTGGGCGACGCGCTCGCGAGCGGCTGACGCCACGTGTGACTCCATCAGGCGCAGGCGCTCCGCCCGGGCCCGGAGCCGCGCGACTGACCCGTGGGACGGGGCCCTGTCTCTGGTGTGGCCCTGCCACTCTGGCGCGGGAGCCGGCGTGGCGGCGCTCGCTGCAGCTCGCGTCGCGGTCACCTCAGCATCAGCGGTTTCGTCCGCTGCGTCGAGCTGGGCCGCCAGCCACGCCTCCCACCCGCCGGGCTCAGCCAGGGCAAAGACGCCGCCTGCAGCCGCTCCCTCGCCGGGGCCGCCGGCAGAGCCGCTCCCGGCAGAGCCGCGCCGGGGGTGTTCGCCCGGCGACGACGCTGGCTGCAAACGCTCCCGCTGTGGCCTGTACTGCAGTTGCGGTTGCTGTTGCGGTTCCAGTTCGAACTCAAGCGGGGTTGCGAGCCCGATGGCGGTCGCGTCCAGCGGCTGGAGCGCCGAAACCGCTGAGGCGAGGGCGTTTGCTCGGGCGACGACGGCCTGACTGAGAGCGACCGCCTCTTGACTGGCCCGAGACTGGCCTCGGCGTTCAGACTGGCCGGTGATGGCGATGGAGCGGAGCGCTTCCGCGGCCTGCGAGGAGGAGGGTCGGGCGGGCGCTGGGTGGGACGACGGCTGGCCGGCGGGCGGCCGGCGGGCGGCCGGCGGTCTGTCGGCGGATTTGGCTGGCGGTCAGTCGGCGGATTTGGCTGGCGGGTGATCGCTGGCAAATGACACGCAAATGACGGCACGCCGCAGCCCGGGTGGAGAGGCCACGCCACCACAACACTCACCGCGACCCACCCGCTGACATCGTCTGCGGACGCTTCCGCCGGGAGCGCCGATGCGACTGCGCGGTCCAGCGCAGCCAGGTCCGCGAGGAGCCCCAGGTCCGCCGGCACCCGCCCCGACGCGCCCAAGGACGGCAGGTACCCGTGGTCCTCTGACCCAGTCGCGGGGCCCGCGGCCATGGGACGCGGTGGCGCACCAGAGCGAGCGGCAAAAGCCGGTCAGCGCTGCCGCCAGTGCAACGACGGCGCTGCCTCCTGCCCGGAAGCCGAAGGCGAGCCCACAACCACGCAGTCCACCGCTTCGCACGTAGCCGAGACGCGCCCTCTCCCGTCGGAGTCCCGGACCCGGCTGTGGCCGCCGGAGCTCGGCGCGCGCAGCCGGTGGCAGAGCCGGAGCGCGGCGGAACAAACTGTCTGTCCTGCTGCGCACTTGCAAAGCCCCGCACAGCATGATTCCGGCCGCCCTGAGAGCGCAGGCGGGCGCCAAGCCGCTGAGACGGCACGCTTCCAGCTGGCTGAGCATGATCCGGCGCTCGCAAGGCGGCATTCAGCCGGGCAAGACGCGGCCGGCGCTGCCGGTGCCGGAGCACATCGTCAGGCCGCCCTACGCGGAGACAGGGGACCCCGGCGCTGCCATGCCGGCTGCGGTGGTGCTTTCCGAGGAACAAACGGAGGCCATGGTGCACGCCACGGCCCTGGCGCGCGACGTGCTGGATCTTGCCGGAACGCTTGTGATGCCAGGCGTGCAGACTTGCGACTTGGACGACCAGCTGCACCAGGCCATCATTGCGCGGAACGGGTACCCCAGCCCTCTCAACTACCGGGGCTTCCCGCGGTCCAACTGTATTTCTGTGAACGAAATCGTGTGTCACGGCATCCCAGACGACCGACCCCTCGAGGACGGCGACGTCGTCAGCATCGACGTGAGTTGCTTCCTCAACGGCGTGCACGGCGACACGTGCCGCACCTTTTACGTCGGGGAGCCCGACGACGAGACGCGGCACCTCGTTCGCACCACCAAGCGTGCGTTGGACGCCGCGATTGCAATCTGCGGGCCAGGAGTGCCGGTGTCGGAAATCGGCGAGGTGATCGAGCGGGTCGCAAACAAGGCCGGCCTCGGCACGGTGCGTGAGTTTGTGGGCCACGGCATCGGGCCCACGTTCCACACGCGGCCTCAGGTGTTCCACTTTGCGGGATCGCGGTCCACTGAGGTGTTGCAAGCGGGAACCTGCTTCACAATCGAGCCAATGCTCACGGCCGGATCGCCAAAGGTAACGCTCTGGCGGGACGGCTGGACCGTGGCCACGGCAGACCGGAAGCGGTCCGCGCAGTTCGAGCACACCCTCCACGTCACGGAGAGCGGAGTGGAGGTCCTCACGGCCTACGATAGGGAGTTTGAAGAGGACGCTGGAGCCAACCGCCTTGCTTGAGCGACGGGGCCCACTGCGCCTCGAGCGGATCGATGGACGAGGCGGTCGGTCCAGCCGACTGTCCGTGACCCCGGCTGCAGCCTTGGGCACCACGGGGGGGCGGGGCTTGTTTTTGCGGAGGCATGCGGCGCGATGCGAGAGCGCCACTGACTGGCACTGCACTGGCCAACGCGAATGAACACGTGTGAATTCCGCGCGCGCACACGCGATGCGAGAGCGCCACTGACTGGCACTGCACTGGCCAACGCGAATGAACACGTGTGAATACCGCGCGCGCACACGCGATGCGGTGAGCCCATTCGCCACGCACGGCTCGCACCGACCGCCGCAGTCTTCGATCGCTTTGGATTTTGCGTGCTGTCTGGCGGGAGGGTGCGAGGCGTCACCCCGCCCGCAGGTGTGCAGCTATCCGATCAGCTGATCAGCAAAAGCCCCTACTCGAGGGGCATGTGCGGCGGCGCGACAGCTGCAGGGTGGGCGAGGTCGCCCTGCCCCGCACTCCGCCCGAAGTGTGATGTGCGCCGCGCCAAGGCGCCGCCCCCAGCTGTGAAACATTGCTTGCGTGCCTGACCCTGTCACGCGCCGGGATAGTGGCGTGCGCCGCACACCAGCACTGCGCGAGGCGTTGCGTCGCGTTCGCCAGCCAGTGCAGGCTGACAGCCGCACCGTCCGGTGCTTGCACGGGCACACCGGCTGTGGGTCGCAGCCGCGCGCCGCCAATCGCGCTCGGCGCTTATGGTGTGGTGGGGTACTTGTGGCTCGTGCGACTGCGCTGGGCAACATCGCTCGCAGCCGCCACCCTCCCGCGCAAACGGCTGTTCGACGCGGCCGACTGGTGCACGCGTTTGCATGGCATCCGGCCCAGCCGTTCTTTTGGTGTGCCCCAGGCAGACCAGCACTGCGCGATGGAGCCACACCAGTCGCGTTTGCCAGCGCCTCGAGTAGGCTGACAGCCGCACCGGCGCTGGCGCATTGCGACTCGCACCCTCAGGAGCGCGCAGCGGCGCGGCGCGGCAGCGGTCCCGTTTGTCGCCAAGGCTCGCGCTGCTGGGCAGCCGGCAGCTGGTATGAAGTGCCGGCGGCATGGTGGTGGTCGCCCGACCGGCTGCCTCCGCTCGGGCGGCGGGCGGCAGCGCGGCTCTGAGGCGGCAGCGCGGGCTGCCTGCGAGGCAAAGCGCCGCCTCGTGTCCTCGCCGGCCTCCCAGCAGGCCGGGCGGGCTTCTGCCCCACAGCTGCGCGCCGGCTATGCAGTCCCGAGCCGAGGTGGCCCGCGGGCGAGCTGCGCGCAGCATAGCAGCAGTCACACAGCTCCGATGCGATGGCTGCAGATGCTTGGCGGAGGCCCAATACCAAGGCGGGGCTCTGCTGGAGGCGGGCGCATTTCCCGAAGCTTTCGGCACTCCCGATCATCGAGACGATCCCGTCGTGTGAGGCAGCTCCGCGACCCCGCGCGCCCCCCCCTGCCAGCAAGGCGCGCCCTTGGGGCGCTCCGCGAAGCTCAGAGTCCCACATGCAGCGTTAAAACCCCGCGTTGCCCGCAGCGTTGCGCGCACGCGGCGAACGTCGCTTGCAAGTGACTGTTGTTGAAGCCGCCCTGTTACGCCGTGTCTCGACTGGTCGCTCCTCTTCTCCCGCAGCAGCCCCCCACCAGCCGGCTCCACAAGCACCCCAAGCAATGGCCCGCTCTGACCGCGTTGCTCTGACGCACGGCGTGCCCACCGAGATCGACGGCGAGCCCGTGCTCGTGTCTGCGGAACTTTCCTCGAAGTGGACCAAGTTCCGTTGCTGCACGTGCTCGATGATGCCGTGCGTCGCGGGGCCCGTTGGCATCGTTGTGGGCATGTTCTACGCCCCCATCTACGCGCTCTTCTGTGGCGGCAAGCGCGAGGAGGAGGCCGCCAGCTGGCAGCTGCTGCTCACCCCGACGGCGCTTCATTTCACGCAAAAGGTGTACTCGTGCGGGTGCTGCTGCCAGACGACCCGCACCATGGCCATTCCCCTGGACAAGATCCAGGACCTGGCCATGGTCAGCGACTGCTGCGGCGACTGCTGCGGCTTCAGCGAGGGCGACGGCATCCCTTGGCAGTTGCACGTGCAGACCGCAGGCAGCAGCGCCTCCGCCGACGGCCACGCGTCCAAGGCCGAGCTCGTCGTCTTCTGCCTCAAGGACATGACGGCCTTCCGCTCCCAGGTCCTGACGGCGAAGCGGAAGCTGCTGCGCGGCGACGTGAGCGGCGCGCCCGCCGGCAAGGAATCAACGATGGTCGCGCCGGCTGCGGCGGGCCTGGACTCGTCAGCGGCCGCCGCCACGCTCGGCCGCATGGAGGCTCTCATGGAGGAGGCTCTTGGCCTCATGCGCTCGGGGTCTGCGCCCGCGGGGGGCGCCTCGGCGGCCAAGGCCGACCTCTGATTCCTGTTCCTTGGCTTGATTTCGGTTGATCCAGCCGCGGCCTCGCTTGCCGTCGGCCTCGAGGGCGACCCGAGCGTGTTGCGTGTCCCGCGGGCGACTCTGAATACTGGTAGCGCAAACACCCTGGCCCTTACACGCCTCCCAGCCCCCAGGCGCGCTTGCAAACCTCGAACCTGCGCTTCCATGGTCACTATGGTTCAACTAGGGTCCGAGTCCCCACAACTTGGATCATAGTCGGCTGCGAATTCAAGAGGAACACTCATGCCCGCGGGAACGACTGGCTCGGCGCCCTGGCCTGCGATTGATGTGTGCCTCCTGGCGAAGCAGCGTTGGCCTGATGCCCGGCACTTGCCGTGGTGCGGACGACTGCTGATCGACTATGCAGCAAGGGGCGCTTCCAGCCCGCTTGCCAATCGCGCCCGCGCTCAACCGCACAGTCGCCAGCACGCTGCCGCCGCCGTCGCAGCGGCTGGCGGCCAACACCTGGCCAGCCCCCCCACGGACCCGCGGCCCAGCGCTGGCACACACTCACAGAAACGCACAATCACAGGAACGCACTCTCGCGCACATCCGCTCACACCACCACCACCGCTGTCACCGCCCAGTGGTGGCCAAGCCAGCTGTCAGGCCGCCCCGTTGCCTCGGAGGGCGGTTGCAGTGGCACGCAGTGCCGGAGTCACTCGTCATCGCGAGGGGGCAGAGCCGGCGGCTCTGTCTCCGCCTCCGCCTGAGGGACCACGCCTGCCTGGACCAACATCGTCGCGCCGCTGCTGTGCCGGCTCCCGACGCTGCCCGCGCGCCGGGGTGCCGTGGACGACGTCGCACGATTCGGCTCTGCAGAGCCTGCCGACGTCTGCGACGCAGTCACTGCGGCGATGGCTCCCGCGGTCTGTCGGGCGGCTGTCACCGCCAGCCCGGCCGAGCTGGCGCTCGAAGGCGACGGCATCAACTTTCCATCACCGGTCGGTCCGTTTCCAGTCACTTGCGATTCGCGAGACTCGTCAGGCGCCGAGCCCGGCGCTGCCGTGGCGGCAGCCGCAGCAGCAGCGGCAGAAGCGGCATCAGCTGCAGCAGCGAGGGCGGCCACGCTGACGTCACTGGCCGGCAGCAGGGCCACTGCAAATTGCAAACAGTCCAGGAACACCCCCCCAAGCGACGCTCGGCGCGACGCTGTCGGCTCAGCGGACCCGCCCGACGCCGCCGCCGCCGCCGCCGCCGCGCTGGCGGCGGACGGCTTGGCAGAGCCCGGGAGCCTGGCGGTTTCACCGGCAGAGTCGATCCGGCTGGTCTGACCCCCAGCAGCGAGACGGTCCGCCAGACGGGCGAGTGCCTGCCTGCAGGCGTTTCTCCAAGACCTGTCTCGCTCGCGCACGGCCTGCTCCGCGAGCGACACTGCAGAGCCGCGAATGGCCTCTTCAAGCTCCGCCCGACTGGCCCGTGACGCGGTGGTGATGGCCTGCTGATGGCCGAGCAACACCGCTGCCCGCTTCTCGGCCGCCGCTTCCGCCCGCGAAACCGCCGCCGTGACCGCCTCCGCCTGTGCAGCCGACGCAGCGACCTCCCACGCCTGCCGGGCAGCGTCAACTGCAACTGCAACTGCATGCTCCACTTCCTCTTCCGTGTACGGCGCGTCATCGTCGTCCGACCCCGGCCCCATCACGCGCCCATCACCTGTGCGCGAAACCGCGCCTGCAAGCGCCGCCTCCGCCGCGTCGCGGGCCTCAGCTTCCTCCTCTGCCGCCTCACGAAGTGATTCCGCCTCTGCCGACAGAGCCGCCACGCGCGCAGCCAAACCCCGCTTTTCCCTTCGAAGTGAGGAGAGCTCTGCCCGCAGAGCCGCCAATGCGGCAGGGTTCGACTCGCCGGCGGCAGCGTCTGCCGGCTTGTCGCGAGCAGTTGCAGTTGCGGTTGCAGCTCTGCTCTCAAGGATGGCCCACGCAGTCTGGAGCGACGGCGGGCACGCAAGCAGAGCCAGCCGGGCGGTTTCGTCCAGGACTACTCCCGAAGAGGCAGGCATGACGAAGTTGCCGGTGGAGTCCGTCGGCCAATCTGATCGGCCGGATGCGTCGCTCCCACGGTGAGCAGCACCGGCAGAGCTGCCGAGTGGCTCGTCCCGAGCATCCGGCTCTGCCTGATGCGGGGGCGACTGGCGTGCGTCGCTTGAGGCCGCTGACTGTTGCATAGCCGCGTCCAGCTCTGCCTGCTCCACGGCCGCGAGCACGGTCATGGCCTCCTCGTCAGCTGCCGCGGCGGTTGCGTGCGACGCAACGCGAGCCTCCATCGCAGGGTCCAGCAGCCCCTTCCACCCCGGCAGCTCAACGGACACTGCCGCGCCAGCGCGCATCTCCTCGATCCACGACAGCGCGTCGCTCACTAGCTCGGCGCGGAAGTGAAACCGCCGGCCGCTGCTGGTCTTGACCTGGAAGGCGCGACAGACGCACGGTCCGGCAGAGCCATCAACTGGCAGAGCCGACTCGTCCACTTCACCACTGGGCGAGTCGGCGTCGGCAGGCGCTGCCGGAGCCGCATCGGCGGCGGTGGTGGCGTTGGCGGCGGTGGCAGTGGCGGTGGCATCGTCTGCAGCAGCGTCGGCGGTGGCGGTGGCATCGTCTGCAGCAGCGTCGGCAGTGCTCGAGGCCGTGTCGGCAGCGGCCGGCGCGTCAACGGACGAGGCTGCGTCGCCCGCTGAGGCGGCTGGGGCTGCCGTGTCCTGGGCAGCGGCGGCGGCAGTGGCGGTGGCCGCCGGTGCCGGTGCGGGCGTTGGCTCCGAAGGGGGCTGCTGCGCATGCGCCTGGGAATCCAGCTGCGCGGCTGGGTCGGCAGCGGGGGCGGCTGCGGGGGCGGTGTGCCCGTCTGATGCTTGTGATGCGTCAGTGTTGGGGGCCGCGAGTTCGTCCGCTTGCGCAGCTGCACTGGCCCCGGAACCGGTCCCAGCCTCTTGGGGCGCATCGTCCGGTTCGGCTGCAGTGCCCGGGCGGGCGTCCTGAGAGGCCTCGTCGGCTGTGGTCGCTGTCGCGTCGGGGGCGGGCGACGAGGCCTTGCCGTTGGAGTGCAACGACGCCCACACGCCGGCCGAGGGCGCGTCTCGGCGCTGCTTGGAGCGCACATCGCGCGCGCTCACTAGCTCGCACTCCGGCGGCGTGCCGCGCGGCGAGGGGGAAATCGTTGCGCCCTCAAGGTTGATCGCGCCCTTGGGGCTCTTGCTGTCGCCCGTGGTGTAGTAAAGCAGCAGGCCGCCCGAAAGGACCACGAAGCGCGTGAGCCAGCGCTTGCGGAAGGACTGCTCGCCCAGCTTGTCCAGCCAGCCGGCCTTGCCGCAGCCGCGGAGCGCCTCGGCGACTGGCACAATGTCGGACGCAAGCACCCCCTCGGCCTCCTCGTCGCGGCGCAGCCCGCGGCTGGGCCGCCGCGAGTGACTCATTCCAGACGGCCTGAGCGGTGCGCCGATCCCGCGGCCGGCGCGGTCGTGGCGGGTCCGGGTGCCGCCGGGATGCGCCCCTTGCGGAACTCGGCGGGCGATCCGCGCTGCGGCAACCGCTCTACTCAGGGCCCGTATTTGGCCAGCTTCGGCCGAGGGAGGGTGGCAGAGTTGGGCTGGGCTCAACGGGACTCGCGGCGTCGCGCGAACTATGCTCCCCGCCTATTGCAGCGTTGACTCAGCTTCCAACTCACCCGGCGGCTCTGCCGAGGCCGGTTCTGCAGCCTCGCCGTCAGTGGGAGCGCCGTGGTCCCGCCGGCTTGGCGAGCACTGGCGGACCGGACGGCAAGGCGGCCGACCCCGCGAAGCCCACCGCTCCCATGGACGATCCGTGAGCCTCCCGTCGCGAGCACGACTGCAGCGGCGCTTCTGGCGAATCGATTGTGCATTTCCCGGCCGCCTGCAAAGACACTGAGTGCTGCATCGGGATCCGCGCAGTGCCGCCTTTCGCGCGCATCCAGTGCCCCGAAGCGCCGTCACGCCCTGGCCGCCGTGTGATACTGAGTGCACCCTTCCCGCAGTGACATGGACGCCTTCTTGGCATCCTTTGGGGCAGCGGCAAAGCAGCAAAACGCCTCGCCAGCGCGGGCTGTCGTCAAGCGCCCCGCGGCTGCCGCGGCCCCCACGCCACCACAGGCTGCCTCGCTCGCCCAGCCGGCTGTGGCTTCGACTGCCAGCTGCGCCCCGGCGACCGCCCGGCGCCCGGCCCAGCCGCGGCCAGACGCTGGCCCGTCCGCTGGCCGCACGCGGCGGCAGCCAGCCCGCGACGAAGCAGCCGCCGCTCCTGCTGCACCAAAGGCGCCCCCCCGCGTGCCGACAATTGCCTCGTCAGGCGGTCCTGCTGGTGGCGCCGGCACTGGCGCTGAAACTGGCGCTGTCTCTGCCGCTGGTGCCGCGTCTGCCGCTGCCGCTGGTGCCGCTGCCGCTGCCAGTTCAGCGGCGGGGAACGACGATGCGCCCGCCCGCAGAACGAGGTCGGCGCGGGCGGCACCATCAGCGGCCGCCACCAGCACCCGCGCCACCAGCGCCAGCAGCAGCAGCAGCAGCAGCAGCACGCACGCGCCGCCGGCCGGTGATGGCCCCGTGATGGACGCCGCACCGGCCCGGCTAGCCCAGGGAGAGCGCCGACGCCGAAGACGCGCAGCCCTGCCGGCGGCCCCAGCTGCGGGTCTGGCAGACGACCGAGGCCGGGACGACGCTCGCGCTGGGGGCGCAGCCAGACAGCAGGGTGCCAGCGGCGGCGGTGCTGGTGCCGGCGGCGGCGGCCGTGGCGGCGGCCGTGCGGATGCCGCTGCCGGCGACGACGACGACGCTGCCGCTGCCGCTGCCTCAGGCGACGACGACGACGACGACGACGATGACGACGACGACGACGGTGACTTTGATGGGGCCATGACAGGTCCCCCGTCCGACGACGAAGATACTCTTCTCGAGGCTGAGCAGGCCGATGCAGATGAAGTGGGGAGCAGCTCTGCATGCCAGTCGGCAGAGCTGGCGGCACTGGCAGAGGAGGAGACGATGCCTGTGGAGGCGTTGCTCGCCCGGTACGGCGGCTATACGCCGAGCGCAGGAGCGGTTTCGTCTAGCGGGCGGGACTCGAAGCCGCCGCAAGCGGCCTCAACCCGGGCCTCTGACGCGGCCGACGCAGCGGCGCAGCCGCCGGCCGAAGGGCCACGCCGCCAAGCTGCTGACATCCCTGAGGGGTCAAATGGCTCTACCCTGATGGCAGAGCTGGTAGCCGACGTCCGAACGTCGCGCGCAGAGTCACGGGCGGTGGCGGCATCCAGCCGGGCAAATGCGCGGAGGAGCATGAAACGTCCCCGGACCGAAACGAGTGACCCGGCAGAGCCGATCTTGCCGACGTCACAACCACAACTGCAACCGCAACCACAGCTGACGTCGTCGTCGTCGTCGTCGTCGTCATCGTCGGCAGCACCGGCAGCGGCAGCGGCAGCGGCAGCGGCAGCACCCCCCGCTTTGAGGCTCGCTGGCCAATCCGCCACCGCCGCCGCCTCATCGGGCCCGTCGTTTGGTCAATCGTCTGGACATGTAGAGCTGCGAGCGACGTCCCTAGTGCAGATCGGAGGCCGAACAGCCATTGCGCTGCGGCCGCCAACGGCGAAAGAAGACGCCGCGGCAGTGAAGTCGATCCAAGCTGCAACTGCAACTGAAGTTGCTGCAAGCTCCGCACTCGCCCTCGTCGTCCGCCGCGCTGGCGTGGTTGCTCGGCTGACAGAGCTGGATGCTGATAGGGACGTGACTGGACTCTTCTTCCTCGGCCCGGCAGAGCCGCCGTCCACTTCGGCAGGATCCAAGAGGGCAGGGTCTGGATCCAAGTCGGCCAAACCACGAACCCCAACCGCAACTTCTGCAACTGGAGCTGCAACTGCAACTTCAACTGCGAACGGGGCAGCGCGGCCTTGGAAGCCTGCAGACTACGCTGGGCGGTGGGTTCGGGGCGGCAGGTCGCTTCTGCCCACCGTGCCGCCGGTGTGGGTCACTGGGTGGGAGCTATCCGTTGCGCCCCGACCACTCTTCCGAGCTGTCTCCGGGGTCCCGTCGCAGCGCCGCGCGACCCTGCTTGACACGGAGCCGATGGAGGTTGACAGGGCCCCCGTCGTGACGGTCGGGGCAGTCGCCGTGCCAACGTCACCAACGGCGGAGCAGAGCCGCGAAACCGCCGGGGCCCCTGTGAGCGATGACACGGTCGAGTACTGGGCCCCGTTCATCGACCCGTCCGTCTACGACGACGACGGAGGAGTTGCAGTTGCAGCAGCACGGCAGAGCCGACGCGACGAAGCTCTGCGCAGAGCCATCGTGCCACTCTCCCCAGCTGAGGCCAGCGCTGCACAGTCAACGACAGCGCCCCCAACACCGACGTCGGCAGCAGGCGCTGGCGACCCAGGCTCGGCACGTGAAACCGCCGTGTCACCGTCCGTCACGACTGTGAACGCACGCGGTCGTCGGGCGCGTCGCTTGGCCAATCAGCAGCGAGTCTTAGCGCAGGGCAGTGACGCTGGTCCGACCCTGCCCAGGCAGGCATCCGCTGATGCCGCCGTGACTGGCTCTGCCGGGGCAGAGCGGAGCGGGGTTCCGTCGACTGCAGCGTCAGGCTCTGCCGGAGCCGGCGAACGTTCCGGCAGTGTCCGTCGGTCCTGGGACCCGTCCCTGCGCGAAACCGCTGCAGCATCCGCGGCGCGTCTCATGGAGGGGGCCCCTCCGCACACCATGTTGCAGCCAGGGCCCCTGGAGCCGCCGCGAAACCGCTCTCACTGGGACCTGCTTCTCGACGAGATGGCGTGGCTGTCAGCTGACTACAGCGAAGAGCGACGCTGGAAGGATCGGCAGCGGAAGCAGCTCTGCCAGGACGTCGTTGCGTACTGGCGGGCGCAAGAGACGCGAAACCTCCGAGCGGCCAGGCAGGCAGAGGCCCGGCGCCGACGTCGGGCGGCTCTGCTTGCCCAGGAGGCGACTCGGTGGTGGCGCGGTGTTGACAAGGTTGTGATGTGGAGGCAGCGCTGCCGGCTGGAGGCGCGACGCCGAGCGACGCTCGATCGCCAGCTGGCGTTTCTGGTTGGCCAGGTGGAGCGATACACAGCCATGCTGGCAGAGCCAGGCGGTGACAGCGAAGAAGTGACCGCCGGTGACGTCGTCGGGGACGTCGTTGGTAGCGTCGCCAACAATGACGTCGGCAAAGACGTCGGCAAAGACGTCGGCGCTGCTGCTCGCCGCACAGACCCTGGCGAGTCACCCACCCGCGACGCCAGCTCAGACGACGACGACGACGCTGCCGCTGCCGCCGGTGACAAAGACGACGATGACGACGACGACGACGGTGACTTTGATGGGGCCATGACAGGTCCCCCGTCCGACGACGAAGACACTCTTCTCGAGGCTGAGCAGGCCGATGCAGATGAAGTGGGGAGCAGCTCTGCAGGCCAGTCGGCAGAGCTGGCGGCACTGGCAGAGGAGGAGACGATGCCTGTGGAGGCGTTGCTCGCCCGGTACGGCGGCTATATGCCGAGCGCAGGAGCGGTTTCGTCTAGCGGGCGGGACTCGAAGCCGCCGCAAGCGGCCTCAACCCGGGCCACTGATGGGGCACTGCCAGACGCGACAGGCGCCGCCACAGGCCCGAAGCCAGCGTCCAAGCCAGCCTCTTCCTCCTCCTCCTCCTCCTCGGCGTCGTCCTCCTCCTCCTCCTCGTCATTGAGGCCGAATCCGGAGGTTACTGCGTCGTCAGCGTCAGCGTCGGCAGCGCTCGGATCTGCAGCCGAGCCGTCGACCTCCCAAGCCTCCACGTCGCTCACTACCTCCACGAAACCGCCTCTTGCCACTCTTCCCCGTCCCGTCGGCCTGTATAAAGTCCGAATTCCGTTTCTGCTCCGGCGGGGTCACTTGCTCCGGGCATACCAGCGACAGGGCCTTGACTGGCTCGTGAGTCTGCATGACCGCCGTCTGAACGGCATCCTGGCCGACGAGATGGGTCTCGGGAAGACACTTCAAACGGTTTCGCTTCTCGCCCACCTGGCGGCAGAGCGGTGCATCTGGGGCCCCCACCTGATCGTGGTGCCGACGTCCACGTTGCTCAACTGGGAGCAGGAGCTGAAGCGGTGGGCGCCCGCCCTCAAGGTGGTCACGTACTACGGGTCGCCGCGGGAACGGCGGCTGAAGCGCCAGGGGTGGTCCGGGCCAAACAGCATGCACGTCTGCGTCACGTCGTACAGCGTGGTGCTCCAGGACGCAGCCATATTCCGCCGCCGCCGCTGGTACTGCCTCGTGCTTGACGAGGCACACTTCATCAAGAACTTCCGGTCAAAGCGCTGGCAGACCCTCATTCAGATGCCCGCCCGCCGCCGCCTCCTCCTCACCGGCACGCCGCTCCAGAACAGCCTCATGGAGCTGTGGGCGCTACTTCACTTCCTTATGCCGCACCTCTTCCGCTCGCAGTCGCAGTTCAAAGAGTGGTTCGACAAGCCCCTCACAGGACAAGTCGCAAATGCAACTTCAACTTCAACGACAGGTGCAACCGCAACTACAACTTCAACAGTGACTGCAAGCTCGGGTTCCAGGTCCGCGGGAGCGTCTGCGGCTGCGGCGGGTGCCAGGGCAGCCGTGCCAGGCCAAACCGCTGGAGGAAGCGGAAGGGGAAGTGGAAGTGGCTCTGCCACCGGCTCTACCGGAGCGGATCAGGTTCTGGTCGGGCGGCTCCACGCTCTGCTGAGGCCCTTCGTGCTGCGTCGCCTCAAGCGTGAGGTGGCGACGCAGCTGCCTGCCAAGCGCGAAGTGGCGGTGCTCTGCCGGATGAGCCGACGTCAGCGGGTGCTTTACGAGGACTTTATGAGTCGCTCTGCCACGCGAGCGTCTCTCACTTCGGGCGGTTACATGGGCATGCTTCGGGTGTTGCTCAGCCTGCGAAAGGTGTGCAACCACCCGGACCTGTTCGAGCCCCGCCCAATTGAAGAGCCTTTGGCTCTGCCGGCTCTACCGATGGCTCTGCCGATGACAGTGCTTGCGCCCGGTTTCGCCATCGTCCAGGGCCTCGCCGCCGGGCCCGGGCCCCCGCCGCGGATTGGGTCCGGGTACTGCGGAGTGCCCCTGCAACTCACTTCGCCAAGCAGAGCCGCTGCGGGGTATTCCTCAACTGCAACTGCAACTGCAACTGGTGGGGCATCGCATTCCTCGCTCACCCACGCGCAGGCGGGTGGTGGAGCCAACGCCGGCGGTTTCGCGGGAGGGGCTGCCAGCTCAATTCGCGTGCCTGGTATCGGCATCGGTCACGGGTTGATCAGCAGTGTGTCACGGGCCGATCACGGATGTGGTCCACGGAGCAGCGTCGTGTCGCTTCGTGCAGCCATCGTGAGCCCTTCCAGCGTCGGTCAGTGGATGGTCACGAACGCTTCCAGCGACGATGCGACTTCCAAGGGCAACTGCAACCGCAGCGACTCCGTGCAGGGGCAACGCCCCGGTGCTTCGTTCCGCGCCAGGCAGGTGACCCTTCTCACAGGGCAGGACGCCGCGGGAGAGTGGCCGCGGCTGTCTGTGGCGGAACACTCGCCCGCAGCGCACGCCACTGCCAGATACGCCTGCGAAACCGCCGAACGTGCCGGGGCGCTCCTCAGACCCCGAGCTGGAGTTGGAGGCGGATGCGGAGGCGGATGCGGAGTTGGATGCGGAGTTGGATGCGGGTCGTCGACGCGGCGCGCAGGCGCCACAGGCGCCACAGGCCGGCTGAGCCGAACGGTCCCCTCCGCCGCGGCAGCAGCGGCAGCGGCGGCCCCCTGGGTGGACAGCGTGGCGCAGGGCGTTGCCCTGTCCCGGCTAGGCCTGGGGACCACCACCCTGCTGGTGCAGAGGGGCCCCCGACTGAGCGACGCGCTGGCAGCTGACGGCATCACTGCCGCGTCACAGGCTTGGCTCGGAGGAGTCGGCTCTGCAAAGTCTGCGTTGGACGGCGCGCTGCGCGCGGCAGAGCCCGGATATCCGGCCGCCAGTGGCCTCCCAGCGGCCCTACGCGCCCGCATGCTCGTGGTGGTGGCGGCAGCGGCGGCGGCGGGCGGAGACGCCACCGGGGCGGAGGCGGCGAGACAGGCAGCGGCAGAGGCCTTCGTCGGCTCGCAAGAGTGGCAGGCAGCCTACGCAAGCTCCAACGCCTCGGCGACGTCGGCAGCGACGTCGGCAGCGGCGGAGGTGCCGAGTCAGACCACGACGTCGTCAGCTGCCGGAGCGGGCTCTGCCGGCTCTGCTCAGCGGGAAGCGCCGGCTGATGCGCAGGAGATGGCGGCTGCGCGTGCGGCGGTTTCGCGGTGGGAAACTCCGCTTGCCACTCTGTCTGCGGCGGGAATTTCGTCCGCGGCAGCGGCAGCAGCTTCAGCTGAAAGTGCGACTTCAGCTTCAACTTCAACTTCAACCTCTGCAACAGCAACCGCGGCAGCGACCTCGTCGGTTGCTGGCTTGCTGGCAGCCGTTGCCGCTGAGGCGGCCGCCACGCCTGTGCTGGCCCTCCGTCGGGCATGCGAGCTGTCAGCTGACAGTCAGCTGACTCCGCGTGTTGCGGAGTTTATCATCCGCACGCTCTGCCAGGAGACGTCGGCAGGGTCGGGGGAGGTTTCCTTCGCGGGGCACACGCAGGCATGGATGCTTGCCCTCGGAGTCACTCATGCAACGGCTCTTTTCAAGCGGTGGATCAGCCGCAGGCAGTCGCAACGGCGCTGCGCCGTGGAGTCGATCGTTCGCTGGTCAGCTGACAGGGCATGTCCGTTGCACGCTGATACGGTGGAAATGTGCTGGCGACTCGCCGGTGCTGGAGGCGGTGAAACCGCTGCTAGCACCGGCACCGCCGCGGCAGTGCGTGCGCAAGTCAACGCAGACGCAGAGCTTGGGTACGGCTCTGCCGCATCCGTTGCCCCGCTGGGACCCATCAGCTACCCATCAACTTTCGAAGTGAAGTGGAGACTTGATAATCTCGGCTCTGCCGGTAGAGCCCTCATCGGATCGGTTCCGGCTTGGCTGCAGCCGGGTCGCTGGCACGAGCCGTCGGCAGTGGGGCGAATGCTGTCCGCTGTCCGACGCCCGGGCTCTGCCGGCAGAGCTGCGGCTCGAGAGGATGAGTTGCTCTGCAGCGCGGCCAACGGTGGTGCTGCTGGCGGCGGCTGCGGAGCCGGTGGTGGTGGTGGTCACGGCGGCACTGGGTGCCACGGCTTGGCTCACAGTGGTGGTGGCGGCCACGGCTTGGCTCACAGTAGTGGTGGCGGCCACGGCTTGGCTCACAGTGGTGGTGGCGGCCACAGGGACACGCGGCCGTCGTCGTGGCGACCCCGGCATGCGGTTTCGCGGGCAGGGGGCCGGAGTCGAAGTGGCTCTGCCAGCAACCTGCACGAGTCGGGTTCGTCCTGGAGCTCTGTCAGCGGCGGGCTGCGTCACGATGTTGGTCGTGGTCGCTGGCGGGGTCGCTGCCGTGATCCAGTTGAGGCTCGGCATGCTGGAGCGGCTCTACCGGACGCTGTTGACGTCCCAACAGGGCTCTGCCGCAGGATGGAAGATGCTGACTTGCCACCCCTGGTCGTGTCACCGGCCCAACGATTGGCCGAAGCCGCTTCTGTTTCGCGGGTGTTTTCGGCCAAGTCGGTTCGAGCCGTTGCAGCGTCACCTGCCCTGGACATCACCGGCGCATCAACGCCCAGTCATGGCCAGGTCCATTGCGAAACCGTTGCTCGTGCTGCTGCGGCGTCGCTCCTGGCCGATGGCCACGAGATACGGTCAGCGCAGCGGCTGAAGTTGCCGGGGCGGAGTTTGGTGGAGTCAGACTCCGGCAAGCTGCAGGCACTGGCAGGCATTCTGCGCGAGCGCCTGGCCACGGGCAACCGCTGCCTGATATTTACCCAAATGTCAAGAATGCTCGACGTGCTAGAGACGTGGCTCAACGTGCACGGGTGGGCGTATCTCCGCCTGGACGGCGCCACGCCGGTGTCGGCCCGTCAGCAAATGATGGACCGGTTCAACGGCGACGACAGCATCCCCGTGTTCATCCTTTCAACGCGCGCCGGCGGCCTGGGTATCAACCTCACGGGCGCAAGCACCGTCGTGTTCTACGACAGCGACTGGAACCCGGCCATGGACGCTCAGGCGCAGGACCGCGCCCACCGCATCGGCCAGACGCGAGAGGTGGTCGTCTACCGCCTTGTGACGGCGGGATCCGTGGAGGAGGCCATTCTCCACAAGGCAGCGCAGAAGAAACGCCTCGTCGGCCTATCTATTGACCGGGGACAGTTCGGAGGCAGGGAGGCTAGGTCCGCTGAAACTGGTTCCGCAACTTCAACTTCAACTTCAACTTCAACTTCAACTGCAGCCGCGTCGGCTGGTGGCGCTGGCGGAGGATCCGCAGCCAACGCCGGCTCGTCAGTCGACGAAACCGCAGCAGAGCCGACAGCGGCTTCGTCGATCATGGGAAGGAGCGAGCTGGCCAGCCTGCTGGGAGTGGATCCGGGCTCTGCCACCGACGCCGACGTCGACGACACCGTGACGGCCGATGCGCTGGCCGCTGCGGAGGACGACGAAGATGCTGCTGCCGGCAGAGCCGCCGCTGCAGAGGCCGCGGCAGAGCTTGGGGAGTTTGGGGACGTCGAACAGACTTCAACGGCTCCTCAGCCCAAGGCACGGGCGGTTTCGTCAACTGGGCGAGGTGCTACAGCCGCGTCCAAGTCAACGCGCTTCCGCGAAACCGCGTCGACGTCGCGTCGGTCGGGTCCGTCGCAGTCGCCAACCGGCACAGAGGCGTCCTACACCCCAGGCGCCGGGTCTGGCGACGACGACGCTGACGGCGGCGACGGCGGCGGCGGTGCGGGAGCGACGGCTGACGATGGCGGCGATGCCGACCACGACCACGAAGACTACGGCGGTGACGACGACGGTGACGACGACGGTGACGACGGTGACGACGACGGTGACGACGACGGTGACGACGGTGACGACGCCACCGCCGCTGCGGCTGCTGCTGCTGCTGCTGCGGCGGAGGCGGAGGCGGAGTCACGTCTTGACCGGCTCTTGACGGAGGCCCCGGATGACGACGACTTCGACGAAGCGTCCCAACAACAGCAGAGCCAGCGGCAGAGCCAGGGTGGCGCCACTGCCACTCATGCCTCCTCCTCCTCCTCCTCCTCGTCGTCCTCGTCGTCCTCCGCCGCAGATGCCGGCTCTGCCGGTTCAACGGCCGCAAACGTTCTCGGAAGCTTCTCCGGGGACGGCAGAGCTGTGGTTGGGTCAGACGCCATCGCCTCAACGGCTGAGCGACGTCTCCAAACGGCAGAGCGGCGGTTTCGCGAGGTCGCATCGCGCCTGCGGCCGATGGAGCGACGCGGTATCGACTACCGTCAGACGGTCCGACCTCACCCAGCGGTTTCGCCAGACGTGATTGCGGCCGCGGAGGCTGCGTTTGAGGTGAGTGAACAGTCGTGGAAGAACGATCAGCTGATCGCGGAGCGTGAGGAGGCGGAGGCGGAGGCGGAGGCTGATGCGGAGCTGATGCTGCTGCGACAGGTCTCGTCGTCAGCCACCGACTCTGCCGGGGTCGACGGAGGCGTCGCAGCGGCGGAACGGCTCTACCGCGAGCGACTTCGGCTGTTGCGGGGTCAAAAGATGTGTCGTGAGCTGGACGGCTCTGCTTGGAGAGTGGTTGAGCGACGCGGTCGTCGCCGGGGTGCCGGGTGGGAGGTCGCGTGGGGCTGGACCAACATCGACACAGCGGAGTCACTGCCGCTGGGCAGGTGGCCTGTGCGCGTTCGCGCTTCGCTTGAGCGACTCCGCGCCAAGGCCAGCGGGTGGGGGTCACTCCTCCGCATCAGCGGCATCGCATCACGTGTCATGTCGTGTCTCGACACAGCGGCAGCGCCGGCAGCGCCTGCAACGGCTGGCTGCAGCTCGGACCGTGTCTTCACCCCCACCCCAACCCCCACCCCCGTCGTCAGCGACCGGGTGGCGGCATCGCGCGTCTGCCGGGTGTGGTCGCGTGCGGCGAAACACCCGGCTCTGCTCATCGCGGTTTCGCCGCCCACTGCCACTGACGTGGTTTCAGCCGCCGAAGCGGGAGGTGACGGCCGGCAGAGCTGTGCCAGGGCCCGCGAGTGGCCCTGCCACGTGGCGGGGGTCGGTGCGTTGAACCGCGCACTCGCCTTGGCTCGTGACGGTGAAACCGTCGCGCTGGCGTCCGGGGTGCACCCTGCTGGGACGGACGGGCGGTGCCTCACGGTGACCCGTCGAATCAGGGTGGTCTCAGAGGGAAGTGAAGCAGCTGCGGGGAGCCGTTGGGTCGGGGTCTCTGGAGCTGACGGGTGGCTGCTCGGAGACTCGGGCGACTGGGTCAGCGTGAGAGACGTCGCGTCGCTCAATGAGTACGACGCCGCCCTGACAGCCTCAGTCGGCGGGTGGAAGGTTCTGGCAAGCATGACGAAACCGCCCAAGGCGCCTAAAACGACGTCCTCATCCAAGTCCTCATCCAAGTCAGCTGCAAAGTCGGCTGCAAAGTCAGCTGACGCTGGAGGGGTGGGCGGGCCCACTGACGCGCGGCCGCTTGCAGTCTCGCTAGAGGGCGCGATCGTCATCCGGCCAACGCCGTCGCCGCCGTCGTCGCCGCCGCCGCCGCCAGTGTCGCCGCCGCCGCCGGAGGAGGACCACCACCAGCCGCCAGTCACTGCCGCGAGAGCCGGTGACTCGGCAGAGGCGCAGTCCGACGTGAAGCCCCGGCCCCCCGACATGCCAACTGACAACGACGTGAAACCGCTCGTTGATACTGACGAAACCGCGACTCCCCTGGAGCCGTCGACGACGCCAAGCCGGCCACCGACACGAAGTGAGTCGAGAGCCGGTGCAGCCCGCTCTGCCGGAAAGCGCCGACGTCGCAGCACCCCAAAGGCAACCGCCGGTAGAGCCACACCGGATGCGGACGACGAAGACGGCCACAGTGTTCGGGGCGGCGGCTCCGAGAGCGGCCGCCGCCGGGGGAGCCGTCGATCGACGAGCACAGCCAAGGCGACCGATTCGGCGGCCGCCGCCGCCTCTGCTGCTGCTGCTGCTGCTGCTGCTGCCGCGTCTGGCGGTTTCGCCGCTGATGCCTGGCTGGAGGCGGCGGCGGCGGCAGCAGAGGCGGAGGCGAGCGCGCTGTCCAACGCCATCGGCAGAGCCACGGGCGCGGCGTCGGTCATCGCCGCCGCCGCTGCTGACGTCTCGTCACGGCGCTCCGTGGCTCTGCACCGTGCCTGCCATAGGCAGCGAGTGAGCGGAGTCGCTGTCGCATCTGGCATCGTGAGCGACGTGTCATGGACGAGCGATGCGGCTCTGCCGGATGACACTTCGAGTCAGTCTGCTCAGCACGGTAGCAACGGCAGAGCTATCAACGGCGACTCCGGTGCAGGCCGGGGCCGGGTCAGCGGGGCTGCGTCAGCTGACCACGCCTGGGTGTTCGCTTGTGACGACGACATCGTCTCTGAATCACCGGACAGTCAATCGGCAGTCGCAGACACAGACGTGGCCAGAGCAGGCTGGGTCGTGCTGGAACCATCCGGCAGAGCCACTTCGTCGCCGACCCTGCCGCAGCTTTCCGTCGTCCCGATTCCAGGGGCGGATCGAGACCCTGTCAACGTCACGTCACGTCGCATCGCAGCGGCGACAGCGCGCCTGATCGCGCGTAGCACCGATGCCGCACGTGAAACCGCCGGCGACGTTGCTCCCGCCAACGCGTCCGACGCCGACGACGCCGACTCTGCATCCCAGCACATTGGAAGCCAGCTCAAGTCTACGGTGGCATGCTCCTCGGTCATTCGTTTGACCGGACGACTGGTGTGGCAGGCACGCGGCGGGTCCATCACCGGCGTGTCCATCAGGGGCGTGTCATCCAAGGCGGCGGAGCCCGGCGTGGTGGCAGTGGACGGGGCCGGGGCCCACCTTGCCATGCACAGGTGCGAGGTGTGGGCCCCGCCGGGGGGTGCCAGGGGGCCTGTGGTCACTGTCGGGGGTCCCTCGGTGACACTCTTTGCCGATGCCAGCGTGGTCCACGGAGGAGAGGCAGAAGCTGTCAGAGTGTCTCCGGGCGCGCGGTTTCACGCCCATCAGTCGCGCATCGCCGACGCATCAACGGATGGAATCGTTTTGGAGTGCCCAGCGCAGCCGCCAGCGCTGCAGGCAGGTGCCTCGTCGCCGCCAGCACCCGCCTCCCCAGGTCCCGCGAAACCGCTGCCGCTGCTGGCGCTGCCGGTGGTGCTTCTCGACAGTTCCACGGTTCACTCCTGCGGCAACGCAAGCATTTGCGTGAAACCGCTCAACTCTGCAGCGGCCGCTTCCGCCGCAGGCTGCGTTGTCGCAGCGGTCAGATGTGACTTGACGGGAAGCAACGACGGGTCACTTCGTGTCTCTGTCCAGTCAATGGCAGGTCAGGCTGACCCAGCCAGCAATCTGGAAGAGCCCTCGCCCGGCAGAGCCGCTGGCGGGAGCGTATGGATCGCGGCGTCGCGGCTCGATGGCTCTGCCGGTCAATCACTCCGCGAAGCAACTGCAACTGCAACTGCAACTGAATCGGTGTCCCAAGACGTCGGCGGGGGGTCGGTCGACGCAACTGGTGACACGTCGGCGTCGGCGCGTCGCTCCGCCCGCGAACGGCGATCGACCAGCCGCGCGGCGGGGCGGCACTCCCCTCCAGCGCCTGCGGCGACGGTTAAGCAGGAGCCGGCGGCGGCAGCCGACGTCGCAACGGCACCACCACAGTCGTCGTCGTCGTCGTTGCAGCCTGTAACAGGCCCAGGGCTGGCTGGCGCTGCGTCGACATCCGCAGCAGCAGCAGCAGCAGCAGCAGCGGCAACAACAGCAGCACCAGCAGCAGCAGCCGTGCCCGTGCCCGTGCTCGCGTCTGAGGCGCCAACAGCTGGGCCGCCTGTGTCAGCGGGGTCCGATAGCGAGGCGACCACAGCGGCGACCACAGCGGCGACAGCGACGGCGGCGGCGGCGGCGGCGGCGGCAGCGCAGCGTCAGCAGTGGCAGCAAGCGCTGCTTGAGCGGCTGGCTGCTATCAGCGCCTCGCACACCGTCCTGATGGCTGCGCACTCCAAGGCGGTTGCCGAGAGTCAGGACGAGCTAGCTCTGCAGCTGCTGACGGCTCTGCAGCAGAATGCACAGGCCTACGCCTCACTTCACGCGGCAGCAGTGGCAGAGGGTGTGATTGCGGCCCCATCGGCCGAACCAAAGGCCGAGGGGAGTCAGTGAGCGCCTCCCAGCGGCGCCCGGACAGGCGCCCGCCCCAAAGCCGCGAAACTCCGCATGCGGCCTTGTGGCCATTGCTAGCCTGCCCCGCTCAACTGCAGCCTGGCTGTGACTGGTGCGTGACTGGCATGTGACCCCTTCACGCGCTGGCGTTGCTTGCTGCGCCCAGTGCCCGAGGGTTGCCGTTGCGCACCCATTCGCCAAATCGACGCCACACGCGCATGCAGCAGTTGATTGCTCCGGCCGCCTATCAGCCGGCGCTGAGCGGCTTTGGCCCTCGCTCGCGCGCTCGCGACGCGCATTGACCGGCATCGCCCGTGTGACTGGCTGGCGCGAGCCATCACACTGCGGTGCGCCCCAGACCGGCGGCCCTTTCAACGCGCTGGGCTGGGCAAAGGCACGGCGATCTCACGCGTTCCCATGCACGCGCAGCTGTGAGCGTGCAGAGGGCCCAGCCATCGCACTGGCACAGCATCAGCTGCCACAGCGTCTCGCGGCTCACGGCAGACGGTACTCGCGAACCATCGTCTGGCTGCCCGATGTCGGACTCCTGTTGTGCCTCTGGCCGCTGCCGCCGTTGCTGCTGCCGCCGCCGCCGCCGCCGCCGCCGCCTCCGAAGCGGGTGGACTTGGCAAAGCCCCACGACGGCGAGCTTGCCTTGCCCGCCTGCGAGATGC
Organism: Cafeteria roenbergensis; assembly: GCA_008330645.1. Classification (NCBI taxonomy): domain Eukaryota; class Bigyra; order Bicosoecida; family Cafeteriaceae; genus Cafeteria; species Cafeteria roenbergensis. The sequence continues at coordinate 192,136 of VLTN01000057.1, forward strand.
GCCCGAAGGCGGTGCTGGGCAGCGCTGTGGTGGGGCCCGGAGTGTGCCGAGACGTGAACCTGTCGTGCGCCATGGGCGTCCGGCCACTGATGCGGCTGCCCCGCACCTTGCTTCCAATCGTCCCCACTTGCGGGACATACGCGTTTGGCCCGGGGACGGCCGCCCTCAAGGCCGGCTCTGGCTGAAATCGCGCTGCTTTTCCGAAACCGGAGGACCTGGTGGCCGGCCTGCTGGGCGACTGTCCCAGCTTCGCCCCCGCCAGCTGCAGCGGGGCAGAGGCCGCACTGGATCGCTTCGCAGCGTGAGCGACGTCCCGAAACGCGGTTCTGCCGCTCATGCTGGCGGCCCTCGACGAGCGAATGGGCGGGATGGAGTAGGCACCCGGGCCAGGACTCGCAGTTGTCCCGAAGCCGCCACGGTACCGGCCGCCCATCGAGAACGAGGGAGACACTGGCCGCACTGGTGACAGGTCGGGCGCACCGAGCGGTCCAGGCGTCTCAGGGTGCTCGGGGGGACGCCGTGTGCGGCCAGACATGGTGAACGCCGGAAGCGACGGCCTCCCGGACACCGCCTGGCGCCCCACGCTGGCATCCATCGCGAGTTCAAAAGCAGGCAGGCAAAAAAGGCCGTTTGCCCCTGCGGCTCAGCAATGGGGGCAGCGCTTCGCCAGCTCGACTGCTGGATGCAGCTGTGCGGAGCTCGGGCTGACCTGGCGTGCATCGTCTCGCAACGCTGCCGGTTTTGCAGGCTCTGCAGCGCGTGGTCAACCCCGCTCCAGCGCCGCCGCCAGTCGCCGGCACGCCGGCAGCCAACATCGGCCCGGCAGCCGGCTCGGCAGTGCCCTCCTCGAGTGCCGCGGCTGCCCTTTCGCGCATGGCCGCGTGAATCGGTGGTTCCCCTGCCATGGCAGCCGCGCTGCGCCTGCGCTGCAGCCTGCTCCGGCGTCAATTCGCAAGGTGCAACTCGACTCGGCGGCTCTGCACTGCCGTTGTGCCCTTCCCTGGCAGCAGAACTCCCGCTGCTGAAGCATGAGGGGGTCCCTCGGGCGGGGGTTCCAGCTCGCTGCCCGGTTTGCAGCTGTTGTCGGGCGGGCAGGCGCGCGGCGCTCCAGCAGCGCGGTCCCCGAGGGCGAGCGTGTGGTGCTCGCGCTGCCGTCCGGAAAGCGCTTCGTCGTGCGGCTGTCACGGGGCAAGAAGGTGAATGTGGCCGGGGCGGGGTTCAGCCACGAGGAATTGGCGTCTCTGGGCTACGGGGCCACGGTTGCGCGCCTCAGGGACGGCGTGTCCAAGCGGCGCGCGCGCATTGCCGCCCTCGACCACCCCCTGCCGGCCCAGGAGGCTGCAAGCGCTGCAGCAGCGGCAGCAAGGGACGTCCCTGCGCCCGCTGGATCCAATGACGGCGCCAGAGGCGACGTTCGTCTTGCCTCCGGGGGCGCAGCGGGCGAGGCCGCTGCTTTTGCCGCTTCGTGCGATGGCGGGCCGTCGGGCGATGGCGTCGCTGGCGCGGGGCCGCCGGAGGGGGCCAACCACCACCACCACCACAGTGACGGCGCGCCGCCGGGCCCGGCAGGGTCGCCAGGCTCGTCTGCCGTGCGCCTGGTGTCAGCGTTCCGCGTGCAACGGCCCACCGCGCACGACATCGTCATGGCCACAGCGCGCCGAACCACGCCCATCCCGCCCCTCGACGCGGCCGTTGCGATGGCGCTCCTCGACCTGCGGCCGGGCCAGCGCGTGCTAGAGGTCGGCACGGGCACAGGCGCCACCACCGCGGGTCTCGCGCGGGCTGTTGCCCCCGGTGGCATGGTGCACACCGTTGACAGGCGCGCTGGCCCCGCCAGGACGGCGCGAGTCACCCTTCGGTCAATGCTCGGTCATGGGCCTGTCCTGGACGGCGTTGTCACTCACGTTGGGGACATGGCGGCGGAGGACCCGACCCACCGCGGGGGGGGCGAGGGCGGGGCCCCGGGCGGGGCCCCGGGCGGGCCTCACGAGACCCTAGCCAGTGAGCGACACGTGGCAGAGGCGGCGCATGGCGGCAGCGGGGACTCCTTTGGCGGAGAGGACGTCGATCCGGATGACGTCACGCCGCAGCCGTGGTTTCCGTCGCGGCTGCCGGGCCCGGGGCCCGTGTTTGACGCGGCGCTGATTGACGTGCCGGACCCGGTATCCGTGCTGGGGGCCGTGGCCGCTCGGCTGGCCCCTGACGCGCCGGTGGTGGTGTATTGCCCAAACCTGACGCAAGTGCTCGCGGTGCAGCAGAGCGTGGTTGGGTCGCACGCAAGCAGCGCCAGCGATGCAAGCAGCGATGCAAGCAGCGCTGACGGCAGCACCAGCACCAGCACCAGCACCAGCACCAGCGCGAGTGCGGGTGAAGGCGGTGCTGCCAGCGCCGGTGCTGGCTCTGGTGGATCGCTGCTTTGGTTCGACAGCGTCACAGAGACAAGTGCCCGCCGGTGGCTCGTGAGGCCGCCGACGCTCCGTCCCGACCCGGAGAACGGCGCCAAGCACGGCGGGTTCCTTGTCGTCCTCCGTCGCGATGACCGGCTCGTGATGCACCGCCCCAAGGGACCGAAACGCGATGATGCCGAGGAGCCAGCGACCCGGCTGTTCGCCCGCGGGGCCGGCGGCGCGGAAACACCCCTCGAGATCACAAAGTGGGACTGACCCAGTCACGCGCGTGAGATTGCGGGGCAGCCCGTCCCCCTGCCCTGCATGCATCGGTGTCTGTCTGGGCAGCGAGCCTGGCTGGTGCTGACTGTTGCCTGCGAGTGCGCGCGCCCACGCTGGGACATTTTTCGCGCGCACGTGCGAGCATGCTTGTGCGCAGACCTGTGTCGAACGCAAACGGTGTGGCGGTGCGCGCGTGAGCTGTCATAGCGCAGTATATTGCGCTATGACTCGAGCGTGTGCGCGCGATGCTTGCAGCAAAGGTTCCCCAATATCGTGGCGCCGCGCCACTCAATCGTTGCGCCTGCGCGCACGCCCTCGTTGGCACAGCGCTGCTGCGCGACGCACCGCGCTGAAACGTGGGCCCACCGTGAATCAACCGCGCGGTCTCAAGTCCGAGCGAATCGGGCCCAATCGCTAGCACCCTCGGACTGCGACCAGTGCCCCTGCAGCAGCAGCTCGACAGCCGCCTCCTCCTCACTCATACCCGCGGCAGCTGCGCCAGTGGACGCCTCCCTCCTCGCTGCCTCTGCCTCTGCCGCTGCCTCTGCCGCTGCCTCCGCAGCTGCCGCTGGCGCAGCCGGCATGTTCCCGCTCTCACCTGCGCTGCGCTCACCGCCACTGCCTCCGCTGGCGCCAGGACCAACATCCCCCGCAAGCTCCACGACCGCTGCCCCATGGACGATTCCCAGCGAGAGACGTCGCACGGCGAGGCCTGTCGCATTCAACGGCTCTACCGGCTCTGCCACACCGCGCCACCCGACGCGAGCGACCTTTCCACCCCGCGAAACCGCGTAGACGTGACTGGCCCCGCAGGCCAGCTGGGCGACGCCGTCAGCGCCCATCGCCGCCGCATCAGCGTCCCCCGCCGCGCGGAGCAGGGCGTCGGCAGAGCAGAGCACGACGGGCTGAGCGACGATGTCAGCTGACGCCCAGGGGCCCCCCTCCTCGGCTGACTCCGCGACGTCGGCAGCTGACATCGGCTCTGCTCCATCAGCCTCTGCGTGACCGGCAGACGACTCGGCAGCGCCCGTCGCGTCGGCCTGCAAGCCCGCCCCTCGCAATCCCATCACGCAGATGGACCCGTCGGCGCAAAGAAACGCCGTGTGAGCCTGGCCGCACGCAACTGCAACCGCCGGTGCCTGGACCGGCATCGTGACGAGGCGGGGCCACTTGGCATCGTCAGCGGGTCCTGGCCTGGTCTGGCCACTTCCGGCGCTGCAGCTCTGCAGTCTACCCCAGATGATGGCTCTGCCGTCGTCGAGGATCGCGGCGGTGTGACGGAATCCCGCCGCCACGGCCACGGCTCTGCCGTCGATCACGGCGTCGGCGGCGCCGGGAACGGCCTTTCCAGCCTCCACCAGCGATCGACGAAGGGACGGCGCAACGATTAGCCGAGGCGTGCGACGCGTCTCAACGGTTCCGTCTCCGATCTCGCCCCTGCCACCCTTGCCCCAGGCCCATAGGGCGCCTTCATCGTCCATCGCGACGGCGTGGTGAAACCCCAGGGCGAGGTCCACGGCGAAACCGCTGGCCCCGGCATGCTCCCAGACTTGAGTGTCCGCCATGCCCGGCCAAGCGGCGCCCTGCGAAACCGCCGAGCCGCCACCACCAGCGCCCCCAGCTGCGGAGGCGGAATCGACGTCGCCATCACCTTCCGAGCAGCTTTCCTGGAACATTCTTGGCATAGCGGTTTCACCAAACGCCGCAACGGTCGCCTCCTTTCCGTCCGTTGCAAGCCCGCACTGTCCGTGGACATCGTACCCTGCCATTAGGATCCTTCCATCCGAAGTGACCACCCCCGACAGAGCACCCGCCCCGGCAGCACACGACTCTGGGCCGTCAAGGGCAGAGCCGGCAGAGCCGGTGACCAGCGCTGGCCGGAGCGCTCCGAGGTCGTCGCCGAACACGGTGGCCCCCACCCACCTAGAGGCCGCCAGCAGAGCCTTGCTGCCCCGCCCGCCCATCTTGACGGCCCGCACCGTGGACTGAAAGTCGAGCGGCCGCCCGCACACGGCGACGGCGCCGGCTGGCGCGGCCGCGAACACGGAGTGGCCCCACCCGCACGCCACATCGGTGACGTCAACGTGACGTGACGATGACTGCTCAGCGACGTTGGCTGGCGCGTGGAAGGGCTCGTCGAGCAGCAGCGCTCCCGGGGCGCGGCGCGGCGTGTTGGACTGCAGCAGCGCGTGGCGGCTCAGAGGCGCCTGCGCCGCAAGCTGGGCCCCCGCCGCGACACAGTCGCCCATGCCACGCACAACGCCGGCCGCCCACTGCCCGGGCTCGCCGTCCTCGGGCGCGTGGCGGCCCAGCGCCAGCGTCGCGGGGCTTCCCCACGTGACCGCCACGGACATGCAGCGGCTCCCGGCGCGGACAACCAGCATCCGGGCCGCGTTTCGCCCGAGCGGGGCCAGCATGACAGCTTAGCTGCGATGCTGCGCGCCTCTGCCCGCACCAAAGTGCCGCCTAGGAGGTGGGGGGCGCGGGGTTGGAGCCAGGAGCGGGCGCTTTGCTGGCAGAGCCGCCCGACCTGCGCGCTGCGCAAACCAGTGCCGCCGAGTCGCGACGCTGCCACGCACACGCCCGCCCTCGCCGGTTTCTCGGGTCGGGACGGCGAATCGCAGGGCAGGCCCGGAAGCCCGGCGGGGTTCGCTCTGAAGCACAGCGCGTGCTCCGCGCCAGGGGCCTGAGGCGCCATGGCGAGCGCAGGTGCAATCGCCGAGGCAACGCCCGATGCTGCGACTGCGGCAGCACCAGCTGCGCAGGGGGCCGTCACCGAGGTGTGCGCAGAGACGATTGCGTCCGTTGTGGGCGCGCGGGACGGCGGCGCGGCGCGCGTTGAGCTGTGCGCCTCCCTGATCGAGGGTGGCCTGACGCCCAGCATCGGCATGATTCGTGCGTCGGTAGCGCTGATGCCAACGTTTGTGCTCATCCGCCCGCGCGGCGGGGACTTTGTGTACGACAGTGCGGAGCTCGCCGTCATGGAGGCCGACGTGATCGCGGCGCGTGAGGCGGGTGCGGCCGGCATCGTGACTGGAGTCCTTGACTCGTCAGGGGCGGTCGACGAGCCCGCGATGCTGCGCCTTGTGGAGGCCGCCAAGCCGCTGCCCGTGACCTTTCACCGTGCGATTGACGTGTCCAGCGACTGCGTGGCCGCTGTACGGGCCTGCCACCGCGTTGGCTGCGCGCGCGTGCTCACATCGGGGGGCCGAGCTTCAGCGGTCGAAGGGGCAGGCACGATCCGAGACATAGTGCGGGCCGCGTCGCGATGCGGCGAGGACACGGCCGCAGCGGGCGCGGACGGTGTGCGCCGGCTGACAGTCGTGGCAGGTGGCGGGTTGCGGCCAGACAATGTTGCGAGGGTGGTGGGTCTCACGGGGGTCACTGAGGTGCACGGCTCAGGTGAGCGACGCGACCGCGCGGGACAGGGGGCCCTGCGAACCCGTTGCCAGACAGTGGGCGCGGCCAAGGGCGGGGCGCTGGGGGGTCGGTTGGGGGGGGGGTGGGGGTCGGTGTCGCACGCCTGAATCCGCCTCTGGTGGATTGATTGCCTGTCACTCGCCCACTGCCCGCACCCCAGCTCGAATATTGCGATTGTGCGGCGCTTTCCAACCTGCAGCGAGGGTCGACCTCGGCGCCAAGGCCGTCTTCTGGCCGCCGCACGCTGTGCCAATGGGCGGGCCGCGAACGGACGAGGACGACCGGAGGCGCCGTGGGACGACGGCGGGCTCCGCCGCCGCGTTTGTCGCTGCTGCTGCCTCAGGCGCCACGGCTTGACATGTCCGTGACTGCCTGCAGTTGCGCAGTCCCACGGCGGCTGCTAGAGCTGGGACTGTCCATGCCTGCGCCGTGCCCGGGCGGCTGGTGGTTCGCCATCTCGCTCCGGCCAGGCGCACGCAGCGTCCAGCCTGGGGGCCGTGGTATCAAGAGCAGCAGACGCCCGGGCCGGGGAGGCGGGCTTTGTTGGCGTTGTTTTGCGGCCATGGACGGGCCTGAGGCGACTTGCACCGCCGCGTCCGGACACGGCCTCGGCGCAGCCTCGAACACAGAGGAATGCTCGCGTTCCGGGCAAGCAGAGCGGTCGCCACGCACGACACACTCCTCACCACTCCCCGCAGCAGCGCGCGCAGGGCCCAGGCATGGTGAGGCCGGCCATGTGTGCATGGTTGTTGCCTGCGGCGCCGGGGGCGGTCGTGAATCGCGCCAAGAGAAGCGCAGCCACCGCCAGCGCGCCCGGCCGTGCTTCCGTCCCGCCGAGAGTCTCAAGGACCCCCCACCCCGCCCTGCCCCTCGTCCCCGGCTTCCGCTCGCTGCGCAGGCGCTGACGATCCACACGACCGTGGGCGACATCAAGGTGGAGCTGGCCTGCTCGGAGGCGCCGCGCAATTCAGAGGTGAGCGCTTCTGCTGGACCCTGGCTGGCCCCGTTCCAGTCCCGCGTGCTCCCCAGTGCTGGGTCCCCCGTGCTGCAACGCGGTGTGGCGGCCTTTGAGCGGTTGGCCGATGCGCCCCAGGGGCTCAGCTGGCCGCCTCGTCCAGGAAACGCATTTTGTGGCGTCCGCTGATGTTTGCCGCTGCGCGAATATGGCCGCAGAACTTCCTGAAGCACGCCGCCGCCGGCACCTACTCCGGCACCAAGTTCCACCGGGTCATCCCAGGCTTCGCGGCCCAGGCAGGCGACCCCACCGGCACCGGCAAGGGCGGCGAGGCGGCCGATGGCGGCTTCGTTGCGGATGAGTTCAGCGACTCTCTCTCCCACAGCAGGCGCGGCGTTGTGAGCATGGCCAAGCCCTCGAAGAGGTCCGTTGCGAACGGGTCCCAGTTCTTCATCACCCTGTCGCCGCAGCCGCATCTCGACGGGACGTTCACCGTCATTGGGTCGGTCATTGGCGGCGAGCACGCCCTCGACAGGATCGAGGCCTGCAGAGTGACTGCCAAGGGCCGGCCAGCCACAGAGGAGGACGCAGTCACGATCACCACGGTCACCATCCACGCCAATCCCTTCGCGACCGCCTGAGGGCCCAAAGGCCGGGGACGCTCACGCGTCGCCGGGACACGGGGCTGCCGATCACCGTTCGTCCGCCTGCATGGCTGCATATCGGGCCCGTTGCCTGTCAATTGCACTGGCCTGTTAGACTTGCTTGCGTGTCTGCACAGCTGGTTCCTTGTAGCGCGCTTGGGCGCAACGTGGCCGCATCGATTTCGTGTGCTCGCTGCCGCCCTGAGTCAGTCACAACTCGCGAATGGCCCGGTCCAGAAAATGGCGAGCGTGACCCCGGCGCATGTACGCGCCGCCAAACGACACCACCAAAAGCTGGACCCCATAGCGTGGCCTCACACGGCGGTCCGCCGCACTGATCGCTGCCTGGCTCGCCGCGCCGGGCCCTCGATGGCAGTCTGTCTTGTCCGGCGCGTCGGTGCGCTTGCGGCTCTGCCGAGCGCGGGCGGCACCTTTGTGCTTGGTCCAAGGGCTTGGCCAAGCACCCCGCGCCCAGTGTGTCCCTGCGGGTTCTGCCTTGCGGGAAATGGGCGACTCGAGCGACAGCGATGCGGGCAGCGAGATCGGCGCTCGCCTGGCGCGGCGAGGCCACGGCTTCCATGACGCGCCGCCGCGCCCTGGACTTCGGGCTGCCCCTGGCGCCGCAGGAGGCCGCAGGCGTGTCGATGACGACCTTGACGACGTGTTTGGCGCCCCCGCCGGGCGTGGCGGCGCGTCGGGGCGGGACGCGGACCGGTCTTGGGCCGAGTCCGACAGCGATGACGACCGCAGGCCCAAAGGCGCGCAAGCGCCCGCGGAAGTGACGAGCAAGAGGCGTGTTTCGAAGCGGCGCGACATCATCACGGTCGCTGCGCAGCGCACGCGGGACCCCAGGTTCGACGCCACCCTGGGCGAGGCGCCGGACGCGGTGGCGTTCCGCGAGAAGTACGGCTTCCTCGTGGACGAGGTGCTCGAGCAGGACATCCGGCGGACGAAGAAGGAGCTGAAGAAGGCGAAGAAGCCGCAGAGCCGCGAGCGGCTGCAGGCTGACCTCTCCAAGATGAAGCAGCAGCGGGCGGAGGCACGCGTGCGGCTCGGTGAGGCCACGGCACTGCGGCGCGTGAAACAGTCCCAGATCCAGTCCGCGCACGCGGGGAACAAGGTGTACTTCCCGAAGCGCCGCGAGCTGAAGGAGCTGGCCCTCGCGGAGCGGTTTCGCATGCTCAAAGAGGAGGGCGGGGACGCGGCTGTGGACCGCGCGGTGCGTAAGAAGCGAGCGCGGAACGCGGCGCGAGACCGCAAGAAGCTGGGGGAGGCGGGCGGCCACCGCGGGGGCGGGGGCAGCGCTGGCGCCTGGGGCGAGGAGGGCGGCCGCGGGAGGGGAGTCGGCGGCCGGGGCCGCGGGTTTGGTGGCGGCGGCCGTGGCCGCGGGTTTGGTGGCGGCGGCCGGGGTGGGGCCTGGCAGGGCGGGGAGGTGCCTGGTGCCAAGCGCATGCGGCGCGGTGAGGGCGACGAGTGAGCGCGCAACACCGGTGCGGCCAGCGGCTTTGGGGGCAGGTTGGGAAGCAGCCTGACCGTCGCTGCAGCAGCTGCTTTGCGTTTGATGTGTGTGTGTGTGTGTGTGTCTTGCTTGCCGACCAAGGCGCTGCAAAGACGTGTGCTGCGTGGGCTACCGCTGCGGTTGCGCCGGGCAGGAACTGTGAGGCAGACGCAACCCAATCACTGCACTTGGGCCCGCTTCGTGCTCCACACAGCGCGCGCAACACGCGCTGGATGGCTCCAGTGTGGTTGGCAAGCCCGCTGCCCCTCTGCCATGCAGCAGCCTCAGCAGCAGCAACGCATGGGAAAGGCGCGCGTCGCAGACACACGAGGCCGCGGCCGCCACCACCCGCAATCGCGCTTTGTGTTTCTTGCGGCCGCAAGTTGGCAGGGGCGCCGAGGCGCGAGCACACGCAAGGATCGGCTGGGGAACACACAATCGCAAGCAAAGTTGGTGGGGTGGGGACGACAGGAGCGATGGCGTGGGTTGAACGGGGAGAGATAGCTGAGTGGTTGGGGGAAACACGCAATAAGCTGGCGCACGCAAACACACGGCGCTTGATGGGAGGGGGAACCAGGGAAGGGAAGAGTAGCAGTCGGAAGCAGCGGGCGGGCGGGCTGTGGGGCGGACGGCGCGTTTCGGGCGCCGTCGTTGAGGGGGACGCACTCGATGTGCGTCGGGGCGCCGATGGCGGCTGCGGCGGCGGTCGCGGATGCTCATGGGGCCCAGCTGCGAGTAGCGCTGCCTGTTGCGAACGCATGCTCGCCGAAACGGCCGCCAGTCCGGGCGCCGCTTGCGACGAGGCCCCTCGCGCCGGCGAGCTGCTTGCATCGAGTGAGCAGGGTTGACGCGGGACTTGAACGAGGGTGCAAAGCCCAACGGGACTGCAAATGAACGTGCAGCGGTTGCGGCGGTGACGATCAGGACATCTCAAACACGCCACCACCAACAGCATCCTCGTCGTCGTCCTCCTCCTCCTCCTCCTCCTCGTCTTCCTCTTCGCCCTCTTCGAGACCGTCATCGTCGTCCTCCTCCTCCCACGGGTGGCCTCCCATGTCCGCAGGGTCCGCCCCCGCGGCCGGCGCGCCACTCGGCGCCGAAACGGCAGTGTTCCCAAGCACGCCACTAAGCCCAGAGGCGGCTGCCGCCTTGTCGGCAGTGCCACCAGCAGCTCCCGCCTGCGCGGCCGCTGGCCCCCCGCGCTTCCCCCTGAATGCGCCCAAGTCCCCCGGGCGCTCGCGAAGCACCGCCAGGATGGTCGGGCTCTTCCCGATGGACGAGGCAACCGACGCCCGCATGGCGCCTTCGCCAGCAGCGCCAGCACCTGCGCCTCCGGCGCCCGTCCTGCGGCCAACAGTCGGGGAGAGGCCGGAACAGCAGCGCAGTTGAGGGCAGCGTGGCGCAGCGGCTGGCCCGCCGACCGGGGCCGGGGGGAGCAGCGACCCGGAGCAGTCGGCGCGCTGGCGACTTGCGCGCAGCAGCCCCGCCCCCGCCCAGCCAGCCCGGCTTCCGCCGCCCGTCCGTGCAGTGGCGCCAACCGGTTGCGCCGCCCGACTGGGCCCGCGCCCCGCGCGCCTTGGCGCAGGCGGGGGCGGGGGCGCGCGCCGGCGGCCTGGCTGGGTTGCGGCCGCAATGACGCGAGCAGAAGCCAATGCCAAACTCACTCTGGTGCTTTCGAAGCCGCCGGCGCCGGCTCGGCCGCGCGCGTGCGGGCCAGGTGCATGAAGTTGGCAGCCGGGGCGGACATGGCCACGCCCTTGCCGCTTCCGCGCATAGCCTGCGGGGCCAGGGCGGGCGAGCGGGGGGACGCGGGGGGAGTGGGAGGCGAAGCGGATGCTCCAGGCGAGGTCACGGCAGGGAACTGCAGCTTCCGGCGCCTCGGACGCGCGCGACGCGGCCCCTGACCCGGGCGCTGGGGCACGGACGTGGGCACGGCGCAGCGCGATTGCCGGGACGGGGCGCCCGGGCGGCGCGGGGCCGCCTTCGGAAGCGAGCCGGGGGAAGCGCGCGGCCGTCTCGCGGCACCGACGCAAGCGTGGCCCGCAGCGCTCTCACCATGATGCTCTCCGATCCCGGGTCGGTGGGCGGGAGCTCCAGCTCCGGCATGGGCATCGTCAGTCTGGGCGGCGGGAGCGAGCCCATGAGGGGCTTGGGGGGCGGCAGGGAGGCTGAGATGGCCGACCCATGCGCCTCCGGTCGAACCGGCCGGCCGGCTCCCGCGATGGGAATGCCGCTGCGCGCGCCCCTCCCGATCGGGATGGGCCGCGACTTGGACGGGTTTCCTGCCATGGGCGAGTCGGCGAGAGTGTGCGGGGGGGGGGGATCTGGAAGTCCCGGTTCTGCGGGGTCCCGCGGGCTGCCGTGCCGGGCGACTGCGGGCGCGCTGCGAGTCCGGAGGCGCAAGGGCGGCCGCGGCAGGGCTGCTCGGCGGCGCCGGTTTGGCGGGCCGACTCTGCCGGCGCCGCGACGTCGGCTGCGCCAAAGCCCGCGGCACACAGCGTGGCAGCCCGCCGCGGACTGGGTCGCAACCATGTGTGAGCCTCGAACTGCCCCTCGCGCTGCCCCTGGCAGCGCGGGCCGCTCCAGGGAGGCCCGGGTCGTGCCGCCGCGCGGCCCGTTTACAGAGCCCCGTGCTGGCAGAGGAGGCTTTGTCTTTGCGGCCGGCCTTGTCCGCGCCCCTCCCAGGCGGCCTGGTCGCTCGCGCGCGGATTCCTCGCGCCCGGGGCGCGGGGAACGGCGGCTCCGCCCCTGGGGCGCGCGTCCCGGGCCCGGGCGCGCCCGCCGGGGCGTGCGCGCAGCGCGTTGGCTCCCTCCCAACGCCCGCTCCTTGTGGTCCCGTCTCCTCCCACACGTGTCATCCGCCGCAGCCACGTTCCGCGTGATCGAGCTGGTCAAGCCTGTGGTGCCGTTCCTCCCGGACATCAAGTCGCCGCCGGCAGGCAAGCCCGTGAGCTCCCGTGCCCCTGCCGCGCGCCCAGGGCGCCAGCGCGCCGCGGCTGCCCGAGCCATCGCGCGATCTGCGCGCCGCGCGGCACTGCAACCTGGCGCCACGCCCCCCTGGCGGCCCCGCACCGTCCTGCCCCGCCCGGCCGCTGCCGCGCGCTCGGCAGTGGTGCGGCGCGTGTGCTGGTGCGGCCCTGTGGCCCGTCCGCACTCGCCTGCGAGCGGGAAGGGGGGGGGGAGGCCGTGCGCTGCCGCTCTGGGCCGGCCTGCGCTCCCGGCCCTCCAGACCGGCTCCCCGCGGCCCGTCCTGCGGCCGCAGTCCCTTCCGTGCATCGCCAAGCCACACCGTGCCGCCGCGCTCGTCGCCGCGGCTTGCCGCTGCCGCGCCCGCCCCAGAGGCTGTCCCAACGCTTGCTGGTTTGTCCCGCCCAGTCGACCATACGCGCTGTGGCCCCTTTCCCCGCCCCTGACGCCCCCTTCCCCCGTTCGCGCCTTGGCCCTCGCCCTCGTTGCAGATCGAGGCCCGCGAGCGCCTCCTGTGGACGGCCGCCTCCCTGTTCGTCTTCCTGGCGTGCTGCCAGGTGCCCCTCTATGGCATCCACACCCAGGGCTCCGCGGACCCCCTCTACTGGCTGCGCATGATCATGGCCTCCAACCGCGGCACCCTCATGGAGCTCGGCATCACGCCCATCGTGACCGCATCCACCATCATGCAGCTGGTGCAGGGCGCAGGCCTCATCCAGATCAAGATGTCGGCCGACGAGGACCGCAAGCTCTTCAACGCCGCGCAAAAGTTCATCGCCCTCCTCATCGTCTTCGCTGAGGCCGTCGCGTACGTGCTCTCCGGCATGTACGGCTCCCTCGCCGACATCGGCGCCGTCAACGCCATCCTCATCGTGCTCCAGCTCTGCGTCACCGGCCTCATCATCATGGTGCTCGACGACCTCCTCCAGAAGGGCTACGGCTTCGGCTCCGCCATCTCCCTCTTCATCGCCACCAACGTGTGCGAGCAGGTCGTGTGGGACGCGTTCAGCCCCACCACCATCAACGTCGGCCGCGGCACCGAGTTCCACGGCGCCATCATCTCGCTCTTCCACAGCCTCTTCGTGCGCTCCAACAAGCTCGCCGCCCTCCGCGACGCCCTCTACCGCCCCGGCCTCCCCAACCTCACCAACCTCGCCGCGACCCTCATCGTCACCGTGGTCGTCATCTTCCTCCAGGGCTGGAAGGTCACCCTCAAGCTCAAGAACAACAACCCCGCCTACGCCCCCCGCGACTTTGACATCAAGCTCTTCTACACCTCGAACATGCCCATCATCCTCCAGACCGCCCTCGTCTCTCAGGTGTACTTCTTCTCCCAGGTCCTCTACCGCCGCTTCGGCACCAACCCCCTCATCCGCCTCCTCGGCGTCTGGTCCGACCAGGGCGTCGGCGCCGGCGCCACCCACCCCGTGGGCGGCCTCGCCTACTACATCTCCCCCCCCGCCTCCCTCGCCGCCATGGCCGCCGACCCCTTCCAGGCCCTCTTCTACCTCTTCTTCATCCTCATCATGTGCGGCCTCTTCTCCTACATGTGGATCTGGATCTCCGCCCAGGACCCCACCCGCGTATTCCAGCGCGAGGACGAGGCCGGCTTCCGCCTCGCCACCCGCGGCCGCTACGCCAACCTCAAGGACGCCCTTCGCTCCACCATCCCCACCGCCGCAATGGTCGGCGGCATGGTCATCGGCGCCCTCTCCGTCTTCTCGGACGTCATGGGCGCTCGCGGGTCCGGCACCGGCATCCTCCTCGCCGTGACCATCATCTACCAGTACTTCGAGACCTTCACCCGCGAGGGCAAGGAGGGCCGCCTCGCCGACATCCTCGGCGGTTTCACCAACACCAAGTCCATGTGAACACGGCATGACCACGAGAGCGAGCCAGCCGTGGCCAGGGAGGCAGACGACCGCCCGCAGCGCGGGAAGCACCCGGGGCGCGACGAGGGGGGGGAGGGTGGCGCCGCGCGACCGCCGCGCGACTGCCGAGGCCGCCTCTGCTGCTGATACTGCCGCTGCTGATACCGCCGCTGCTCTGACTTGTGGCGGGTGGCTGGCGGTTGCCAAGGCTAAACCGGCTGTGGTCGTGGCGGCACGGTGCAGCAGGGCGCGGACACGGGTTGATGGGGGAGGGGGGACGGTGGCGTGTGGCACCTGAACGCGTCTCTCGCGCCGCGGCCGCATGTGTGGGAGCTGTGTGCGCTGCCGCCCGACGCTAACGGCGCTTGATCTCGTTGTGCCTCTGCTGCTGCCGCTGCTGCTGCTGCTGCTGCCGGCCGGTGGTGTGCACGCCACACAGCCACCTCGTCGAATACAAGCAAGATGCCTCCCTCCGAGGCACGCGCGGCCCCGCGCTGACACGTGCCACCGCGAAGCAGCGGCGGCGGCCAAGCCAACACCCCCGTCGTTCCACCGCAGCCTCAATCACCCGAGCGTCGCAGCGGCGCCTCCTAACACCCCACGCCGCACCGTGGCTGCTTCACGAAGCAGGCTTGTCAGCTGGGCAATCAACAGCCGCTGCGTGTTGCAACGCCCCCCCGACTCCCCCGAGCAAGGCCACTGCATGGAGGGGCCTCTCTGCCTACGAAACAAAAATTAGCTGCGCATGGTCGTTGCTCTTCAATCACGCACGCCCACGCGCCCGTGCACGGACGGGCCGCTGCACGCCGCGCCCTGGTCAACGCACAGCTTTGGTCCCGGCGCGGGCTCTGCCAGCACTGCCAGTGCGCCGCCCCGACGACAGTGCGCGCTTCGTCGATCGCACGCCACTGGCCCGGCTCTTCACGCTGCCGGCAACAGACGCTGACCTCGACGCGACACGCCGACGACCCGCGGTTGATGCAGACGTGACTGATGACCGACGAGCACGCGATGCTGATGTTGCAGTGACGCGCCGCCGCGGCGCCGCCGCTGCCGCCGCCGCCTCCGTCTCCGCCGTCTTAGCGTGTGGGGCCGTCGATCGGGCAGCGGGCTCTCGGCCGACGGACCCGACGTGCGGCTCTGCACCTGACGGGAACGATGCATGTGACTGTCTCCTGATGTGCTGCTGATGGTCACTGTGATCAGAAGCAACAACGAGGTCGCCGCCGATCCGGCCGCCATAGCCGCCTTCACGCGTGCCTGCAGCTGCGGCGTCCGCACCGTCACCGACGTCGGCAGCACCCGCGGCGTCGGTTTCGTCGCTGGCGTCGCAGTCTCCGGGGCCTTCAGCGATCGCCGCCGCGCCGGGCGCGAAACCGCGGCGAACCGTCGCTGCCTCGGAGGCAGCAGCAGCACGATCCCCGCCCAGTGACCCCAGGGCAGGCACGGGCCCTCCCGCAGGGCCCCACAGTGACCCCCTGGTCGCCCCGGAGCTGACGGCCCCAGGGCGGCCAGCAGACAGCTTCGACAGCGCTGATGCCGCGCTGACTGCCGTCGTCGACGCAGCCTTGGCCTCCGCCTCGGCTTGCGACACGCGTCTCTCAATCCTCCGAAGTGCCTCCGCGGTGGACTTGCTGGATAGCTCTGCCGACCCAGCCGCCTTCAGGGCAGAGCTCGCCTCAGCCACCGCGCGCACAGAAGATGCCCTGACATCACGAAGTTCTTGCAGAGCCACTTCATGCAGCTCTGCAACCGCTCTGGACGCCGCAACGGCTCTCTGCTCTGCTGACCCAGCCGCCTCAGCCGCCGCCGCAGCCGCCTCAGCCGCCGCCGCACCACGCCCCTCTGCAGCCAGCAACCGGCCCGACAGCTCTGCCGCTGCAGTGACCCCGTCCCCGCACCGGCTCTCAATCTCGGCAACGCGTCGCTCGACCGATCGAAGAGATGCGACCGCTTCCCGCACCGCTTCCGACGTCGTCGACCGGACCACCTCGCGCACCGCAGCAGGCGAAACCGCCGCGAGCCGGTCGCTGACCCGTTCGTCGATCGCACGGAGTGCCACCCCAAGACGTGACACCAGAGACTCTGTCCGGGCCGACGTCTCGGACGAAAGTTGTTCCGCGGCCTGCTCTGCCGCTGCCACTCTTGCCGAGAGTCGCTCCACCACCTCCGACCGGACGGCATCCTCGGCTCTGCCGGCAGAGCCGTGAGCACTCTTTGCTGCGGCAGCTGCATCCGTCGCCGCTGCCTGCGCTGCGAGCACCGCTTCGACGATTGACGAAGCAACGGGCACGGTTTCGCCACTGTGCCGGGCGGCCTCCGGTGTGGGGGCCCTGTCGCTGCCACGGCCGGATCCAGAGGCACCGTGGGCAGATGATGCCTGCCTCGCGGCTTCGGCTGCAATAGCGGCCGCGTTCGCGGTTGCAGTTGCAGTTGAAGTCGCGCTAGCGGGATCAGCTGAAGTTGGTCCCCCTATGCCGCTCGACGACGACGAGGGCGTCGATCCGGCGGAATGATGTCCCGGTGCACCGGTTGCACTTTGTGAAGTTGTAGTTGCAGTTGACATTGTAGTTGCAGCAGCAGCTGATTGGCGCGCGATTGCAGCAACAGCACGGCACAGCGCTGCGACCGCCGCAGTCTCAGCGTCGCCGTCGGCATCGACATCGACGTCGACGCCGACGTCGACGTCGTCCCCGAGGCGACGGCTGGAGCGGTGGCGAACCCGCCGCCGCCGCCGCTGCTGCTGCTGGGACCTGCCCGTTGTTGCGCGGCCACCGCTGGCTGCGGGGCTCTCAGCTGACTGCTTGACCATGCGTCGCGAAACCTGGCGGAGCATTTGCGCGACGGTTTCGCGGATGTGACGGCTCGTCGACCCTTCCTCAGACCCACTGGCAACGTCGTCTGCGTCGCTCCAAGCCGACGTGGACGCGGCGGTTTCGCGAGTTTTCCGCGAGCCAATGCCCCGGCCAGTGGAATGGGGTCGGGGATCGTGTCTGCGACTGCGACTGTGACGCCGACGCTGATGGTGGCCGTGGCTGACGCGGCGGCGCTCACGGTGGCGATGTTGGTCCGTGCCGACGTCGTGATCGACGTCGTCATCATCATCATCATCGTACTCGCCACCGTATTCATCGTATTCGTCGTCGTATTCGTCGTCGTATTCGTCGTCAACGCTAGGTCTTCGAGCAAGGCCGACGTCGGCACCGACGTCGACGTCGACACCAGTAGGGAGGGGGTGGCACGTTGCCGCGACGCGGAGTTGTGGAGGTTTTCCCCGTCCGACTGCCCCGCCATCGTGACGGACACGGCAGCGGACGACGTCTCTGCCTTCGGAGACTGCACCCGACTCCGCACCCGACTCCGCAGCCGACTCCGCAGCCGCAGCCGCAGTTGGTTCAGTTGCAGTTGCAGTGTCGTACCGCCGGGGCCTCGATCCAGAGCGGGCGTGCCTGCTGCCACGGCGCAACGATGCTCCGGCCGACCGACCACGACCGCCGGCGGTCGATGCTGCTAGCGCTCCGGTCGTGTCCGCCGCTCGGCGCCGCTGCTGCTGTTGCTTTTGTTGCTGCTGCTGCAGCTGATCTTGCAGCTGCTCTTGCAGCTGTTGCTGTTGCTGTTTGAGAGACAGCAGTTGCTCTTGCAGCTCCCGGTGTTGGTCTTGCTGCAGTTTCGTGGCGTCAGACCCGGCCGTGACTGACGCTGACAGGTCCCCGATTGCCGCCTCGGCAGCGGATAGCCGATCGCTGGCCTCGGCTGAACGTTCCTCCGCCGCGTCCTTTCGTGCCTGCATGGCAGCGGTGACGTGATCTCTGAGCGACTTCTCCGCCTCCGCACGGGATTGCCTCTCCGCCAGCAACTCCCCTTCAAGCGACTCCACAGACGCCTGCAGCCGTCCAAACTCCGCAGCAAATGCCGCATCTGTGGCCGCCTGCGCCGCTTCCTCACGTGAAACCGCTGCTGCAGCCGCTTGTTGAAGTTGCTCTTGCACATGCTCGCGGTGCGCGGCAGTTGCTGCGGCGGTCTCTTCGGCGGTTTGTTCCGCCGATGCGAGTCTCTCGTCTGTCACTTCGGCACGTTGTTCCAAAATCCGGCATCGCTCTTCAGCCAGCTCGGCCCGATGTTCTGCCGATCGGAGTCGCTCGTCCATCACGCTGGTGGATGCTCGAACCGCTTCCGCGGCCGCCTGTCGAGCGAGCATCAGCGCCCAATCACGAGTTGCAAAAGGGTGACTCAGCAGTGACGGGGACATGACTCCCCACCGACCATCGCTGACGCCCCCGCCGGCTTCGTCACTGCCACTCTCGAATCTGCCAACGTCAGCACCAGCACCAGCACCAGCACCAGCACCGGCACCAGCACCGGCCCGGGTGCCGCGGGTGCCGGAACGGTCACGCCCCTGAATCCCTCCGACCGGACCCTGATTGGGATGTGATGGTTGCAGGGAACCGCACTCGGATCTCGCTGGTGAAACCGCTGCAGAGCTTGTCGGTGAGCGAAACCGCGCGGCACGAGCAGCTGACTCCGCGGCAGCCGCCGCCGCCGTCTCGTGAAGGGCCGACACTGCATCGGCCACAGCGGCGGCAGCAGCAGCAGCAGCGGCGCCATCAGCGTCACCGTCACCTTCACTGTCACCGTCGTCATCGCTGGCGTCATCGGAGTCGCTGGCACGCTCAACCGGCGTCTGTTCCGCCGGCGTTGCTGCTGCATCGTGCCGCCCCGTGCGGGCGGCTGCCGTCGTTTCGCTGCCAGCAGAGACGCGGCCCCTTCTCACAGGCTTGCGCGCCCGTGATGTCCGCCTGACCCGCTCGTGACTGGCATGATACCGCCGGAGTTCCTTGACGAGCGGAGACAGCGCCGACGTGGTTGCAGTTGAACCTGCGAGGGCCCGGGTCACTGCCGCCTCCGCATCGGCAGATCTCTTGGCCGACTCCGCAGCACTGCGCGTGGCAGCGTCGCTCGCCTCCCGGACAGAGTCCAACGCCGCAGTCGCGCTGGCGGCAGCAGCTGCCGCCTCGGCGGATCGTTCGGCCGACTGCGCCGCCGCCGCCGTGGCCGCCTCAGCGCCCGTCGCCGCCGCTGCCGATGCTTCCTCGGCCGCGGCGGCGCGGCTTTCAGCTCCGACAGCGGCAGCCGACGCTCGCTCCGCGGTTTCGCGCGCCTCATCCGCCCCGCGCAACGCCGCCTCGGCGGTTTCACGTGCTGACGTTGCATCCGCGGCCGACGCTTCCGCCGTCGTGCTGGCAGAGCTGGCAGTCCGCATGGCTTTGTTGAAGCTCTGCTGCAAGCTCTGCACGGCCGAGAGGGGTGCGGAGCGGAGTTCGAGCTTGCGGAGCGACT
The DNA here is from genome assembly GCA_008330645.1 of Cafeteria roenbergensis. Taxonomy (NCBI): domain Eukaryota; class Bigyra; order Bicosoecida; family Cafeteriaceae; genus Cafeteria; species Cafeteria roenbergensis. The sequence continues at coordinate 211,497 of VLTN01000057.1, forward strand.
CCTCGAGCGACTCCGCCAGTGACTCGACCGTCTCTCGCGTCGACGTCGCAGTGGACGTAGCCTCGTCCGCCTGTCGAGCGGCCGCTTCTGCCCGGTTCTCCGCGTTCGCCGCAGCGGTTTCACCGGCCCTGGCCCGTCGGCTGGCAGCTTCGGCCTCCGCAGCGGCCTCACGAGCCGCTCCGCCTGCAGCGGCTGCGGCGCGAATGCCGGCGTCGGCCCTGTCGCCCAGCTCTGCCGTGCGTTGCTCGACGAACTGCTGTGAGAGACGCGCGATCCTTCCCAATTCGATGACGCGTTGCTCGAATCTGTGTGCCCTAAGCTCCCAGTCGGATGCTTGGGCTCTGACGGCATCCACCTGCGCGCAGGCGCTGGTGACGCGGTCTAGCTGCAGTTCCAGCCATGAGAGGTACTCTCCGCGGTCCGTTAGGAGGCGGCGCCGTTGCGCCTCGGAGAGGGCCCGACGCCGGTCGAAGGCGCTGGCGTAGCCGCCTTGGCCTGGGGCGACGGCGGCGGAGGAGGAGGAGGAGGAGGGATCGGCCCCGGCCGGCGGGGAGGAGGAATACGCCGCGCGCTGCGGCGGCAGCGGGCCGGCGGCGCCGCGGCCGGTGGGCGGCGGCATGGCGTGCGCGCGCGGCTGCTGCTGCTGCTCCTGCTCCTGTTGTTGCTGCTCCTGCTGCCTGGACTGCTGCGAGTCGCAGCAATCGCAGCGGCGGCGGCTGCAGCGGAGGCAGAGGGCAGGCGCGCCCGACCGTTCACCCGCTCGTCACCAGGCAGCACCCAAGCCGCTGGGAACACTCGCGCGGACGGCGCCTTGGCAAGGTGGCAGAGGCCTCGGCACAAGAAAGAGGCTCCTTGGCACGGCCCGGGTCGGAGACGGTCGCGACCGCGGGGGGCGGGGCGCAGCGGAGGCCTGCAAACGGCGTGCTTGCTCGACGGCAACAAGCAGGCCAACGACCGGCTTCTAAGACGCGCAGCGCACTGAAACGGCCCGACCGGATCCGTGGGGGGCGGACGGCCTCCCTGGGGAGAATATGCTGGGCCACGGGTGCCTGTCTGGTCGGCGCCGAGGGCAGCCCGCGCAGCTGCAGCGACGACGGTTTGCGGGTCGTGCCGGCAGAGCTCCTGTCGCAAACGGGCCGCAGCAATGCACAATTATTTTTTTCCTTCGTGCTTCTGCCGGCCGTGCTGGCCGCCACGGGCTGCGAGGCCGCACTTGAGCGGGGCATGCTGTGGGCAACTGTCAGCCTTGCTCCTCGGTTGTCAACACGCAGAGGAGCGAAAAAGGCTGCTGCGTGCGAAGCGCGGGGAACAGACTGCTGGCTTGCGGTTGATCGTGAGGCACGAGTCCTTGACCTGCGCCCGCCGGCGCAAAAGGCACCGGAGCTTCACAAAACGCACGGCAATCGGCACAGCTCACACACCATGCTCAATCGCAAGCGTGCCTAGCCAGACAAGTCTGGCTGCTTTGACTGCAAGCGTGCCGCAAGCCCGATGTGGCTCAAATGCCGACGAGCATTTTGTGTGTTGTATCCACCGAAGCGACCGCGGTCCGTCGCTCATGCCAAAGAGCTGTGCTATGCACCACATTGTCCCTAAAGCAAGCAAGGCTATTTTTGTTACAGCTCTGGCGGTCTGGTCAGAGAAAAACTAAATCGAAAGCCTGCGTGATCAATCCGAATTCTTTTAACAACGAAAGCTGCGTGGCCACGGCAAGTGCAGCCGTTTGCTTGATACTCGCAGAAGACATGCCCTTCGCGCTGCGAAGTGTCTATTTCCAAGACTGTGCACATTCGCAACAGCAATTGACGTCAATCTGAACGCGACACATGCTGAGCCGAATCAAAAGGTGTTGACAGATTCGCTCCCACTCCATGCACGTGAGCCAGCCTCGTCCTCATGCCTGCCCCGCCCCCACCCCTTGCACAATAAATGCGCGCCAAAGCGGATGCGAGGCCACACGCTCGAGGGACCTGCCGAGAACACGGTTCGAATCGGCCCTTGGGGAGCGACTCGTGAGTGCTGCGCCGTGCGGCTGGCAATTGCGTGGGATTTTGCGAAATGCCGCTGGATCATGCCGGGTCCTGCACTCGCGCTGCTGCACACACCAGTCACTCCTGCGCGGCAAGCTGGCGGAAGCCAACCTCCGAAGCATCCTGCCACGGCCCGCTGCTGCGCCAGCCCGGCCCGCTGGACCCGTCTGCAGCCACAGGCATGGCTGCCTCGGCCCGGCTACCGCTGCCGGCAACTGCACCCCCCGCAGCAGCAGCAGCCGAATCAGATTCCGCCGCAGCGGCACCTCCAGCCGCTGCGGGGGCGGCCGCATCGTCATCGCCATCGTCCAGCAAGGCGTCCAAGTCGGCAGCCACGCTCTTGCGTGTCGCCGCCGCATCAACCGCCTGCTTGTAAGCTCGGCGGCACTCCACAGCGCCGGGCTGGAAGAAGCCCGCTTGTGCCCACTGCAGCATCTGGGTGCTGGTGAACGGCCCTTGCACGGCCGGAAGCGAGGAGGAGGAGGAGGAGGAGGAGGAGGAGGACGAGGAGGAGGAGGAGGAGGAGGAGGAGGAGGAGGACGAGGAGGAGGAGGAGGAGGACACCGGCTTCGCTGCCGCTTCCGGCGGAATAATTGGCCGGTACACCCACAGGCGCGCATCCGGCTCTGCCAGCGCTGCGCGGGTTTGCTCTGCCGCCGCCTCCGCCGCCTCCGCCTCTGCCGCCGCCGCCGCCTCCTCGGCGTCGGGTCCGCCGCCCGAACTTCTCCAAAGGGCCTCCGCCACCGCGGCGACGTCCTCCGACGTGCGATCGTACACGTCCTGGTCGCCAGCCTGCATCAGCTGACCGGCGGCAGAGCTGATGCGAGTGGCCTCGTCACGCGCGGCCGCCACCTCGGCCGCCGACAGCTGTCGCCAGCGGTCCAGGGCCCCACCGGCGGCGGAACTTGCAGCCGAGGAGCCGGCGCCTCTGCGGCCGCCCTGCGCCGCCGCCGCCGCCCGGCGCCGCTTCAGGCGCTGTCGCTCCGGCATCGTCGCCTCCGCCAGCCGGGCCAGCGCACTTCCGACGGTTTCGCCGGGTCGCAAGAGCGACGCCAGATCCTTCCCACAGTCCAGAAGCGAACGCGACCCTCCAGCGGCCGCGGCTGCCGTGGCGGCGGCGGCGGCGGCGCGTTGGGCAGCAGCTGCCGCTGCCGCGGTTGCAGTTGCCTGTTCGCGTCGGTGTTTCTTTGAGCCGTCCCCCACCAGCCCCGACTGCGCCAGCCACGGGTCGGCCGCGGCCTCCTCCTCCTCCTCGTCGTCTGCTCCGGTGCGCACGAAGTTGAAGTTCTCCTCGAAGTAGCCGCTGCGTCGCTCAGCGTCCAGGTTGAACGGAACGATCGCGGGGGCGTCGTCATCGTCGTCGTCGACGTCGGCACCTGTGGCGGCAGAGCCGGCCGCGGCACCGGCAGCAGAAGCGGCAGCGGCACCAGCGGCCGCCGCCATGCCGGGCGCGCCAACGGATGGCGCGGCCTCCTCCCCAAGCAGCCTGGCAACGCGCTTGACTGGCTTGCGACGGTGGCCTGACCGTCCCTTGGCCCGTCCGTGACCTGCGTCGTCGTCCGAGTCGTCGTCAGCTGAGTCAAAGGCGGGCTCGTCGTCCTCGCCGCCCGCCGCAGCACCGCCGGCAGCAGCAGCAGCACCCGCGTCCTCGTCGTCGGAGCTGTCTGACACGGCGCCGTCTCCGCCAGCGGACCCGGCGGCTGCCGCGGCCTGCACCGACCCCACGGCCAGCCGTCGGGTCTTCGCCTTGGCGCGGTTTCGCGCTGCCTGGGCCTCGAGAGGGTCGTCTGACTGCAGAGCTGCCGCGTCGACGTCGGCGTCGGACTCGTCCGACGCGTGGCCGTCCAGAGCGCCGCGTGCCCCGCTGGCGCCTGGCCGGCCGCTGGCCGGAGCGTCGACCAGCTCGACGCCGTCCGCGTCGTCCCCGCCCAGGCCAGCCGACGCCACGCCCAGCGCCCGCTGGCGCTTCGCAACGCGGGCGGCCACAGCGAGCCCTGCCAAGTCGCGCTCTTGGGGCGCGCTCGTCGCCGCGGGTGCCACAGACTCGTGGCCAGCAGCCGAGGCAGCAGCGGCACTGGCGGCAGTTGCGAGGCGCGAGCCGCCGCCTGCCGACGCCAGAGACGCCGCGCCTTCGCCGTCGCCACCAAACCGTACCCGTCGCGCCGTGGGCTCGGAGCCGTCAGCCGCGTCCCGCGGGCGCTTGCGAGAATCGGCCATAATAGCGGCGGCCGGTCCGCTTGCAATTCCCCGGGGGGGTCGGTTCGGCTCGAGCGAGTCGGCCCGACTGCAGCTCCGGGTCGGGTTGCGCAGCGCCGGGCGGCCGGGAAAGACCCGGGGCCGAGCGTTTGTGCCCGCGAGCCCCGCCGCAGCGCGCCGGCGCCGGCAGTTGGGCGATTGTTTGCTGCCGCCCCCTTGCGAGCGGCTCTGCCGCCTGGCCCGGCCGGCAGAGCCCCGTTGGGCGAGTCGGCAAAACGACGTCGCGCCCATGACGGCCTCGGGACGATTTGCCTCGTCTCACCTCATCGCGGCAGCTCAGCCGGTTCAGACCTCAGGGTCCAAGGTCGTGCAGCCATGTTCATGAAGAAGGCCAACCGCCTCGCTATCTACGCGTACCTCTTCAAGGGTGAGGCGCCTCGAGACCGGGCAGAGCGTGGGCTGCTCCTCCCGCCGCCACGGCGGCCGGCCTCCTGGGCCGCGGAGGGCACGAAGGGCCGGGTTCGCGTCGTGGGGGTGTAGCTGCAGTGCATTTCCTCGGCCTGGGGCGCGCGGGACGGGGCGGCCTCGCCTGGGCGGGCCTGCAAGCCCGCTGGCCTGCGGCCGCCCGGAAGCTGCAGTGCTGCGCCTGCCGGAGCAGTGCCAGCGGGCCAGGGTGTTCGGGCAGGCTGGCGGCGGCGCCCCGGCTCGGCCTGCCAGCAGTGCCAGTGCCGCGCGGGGCTGCGGCCTGCAGCCACGGACGCCTGGACCGGACGGGGCGCTGGGACTGGCCGGGGGCGGCAGGCAATATGCTTTGTTTGTTTTCTGCGTGCAGCGGCCTGGGCCCCGCCGAGCGCGGGAATCCCCGAGCGGGAGCGGGCCGCGCGGCGCGAGCGGCGCGAAGAAGGGGGAGCCCCTCGTGCAGCTCAGGGCCTTGGGGAACCCGCGGCCCCTGGCCTGGCGGGCTCCGCGAGGGCGATTGCAGGTGCTCGCCCCTTGTTGCCGCGGCTTGCGGGTCTGCACCTCGGCCTTCCTGCACCCCCGCCGCCCCCAGCCACCCCTGCTGCCTCCACGCTGCTGAATGCTTTGAATTGACTCGCAGAGGGCGTCGTCGTGGTGAAGAAGGATGCCACCAAGGAGAAGCACGATGCCATCACCGTGGTGCCCAACCTCCACGTGATGAAGCTCATGATCAGCCTCAAGAGCCGCGGCTACGTCAAGGAGACCTTCAACTGGCAGTACTCGTACTACACCCTCACCGACGAGGGCATCGCGTACCTCCGCACCTACATGAGCATCCCCGAGGAGACCGTGCCCGACACCCTCAAGGTGAAGCAGGTGGCCCGCGCTCGCTTCGACGATGCCGGCCGCGGCCGTGGCGGCGGCCGTGGCGGCTTCGGCGGCCGTGGCCGTGGCTTCGGCGGCTCCCGCGATGGCCCCCGCGAGGGCGGCTTTGGCGGCGGCCGTGGCCGTGGCTTCGGTGGCCGTGGCCGTGGCGCTCCCGTGGAGGCCTGAGTGTGGCGAGACCGCGTGATGGCAGGGTGCTGGGTCGGTCGCCTGCCCGCGCCCTCCCCGAAACGACGACGATGAGGCAACCGTTCGCGCGCTCACACAAGTCACAAGCCGCGCTCGGGCCGCGGTGTGTGTCGTTCGGCCGCGTGCCGCTCGCGTGACCGGGCCATTCGTGGGGGGTGCGAGCCTGGTTTGGCGGACGCGGGGGAGATGCGCGGAGCGGGCGCTGCTGAATCGGGCGCGCTGCGCAGGTGCGCGCGCGAGTAACTCGCTGTGATCGCTGGAGCGCCAGAGCACCAGCAGGGAGCGTCGCACCCATCGCTGGATCCGCTGGTGGCGCAGCGGCTCGAGCCGGGCCGCGGCGCTCGCTGCCATGACTGCCGTGTAGTTGCTCGCGTTGGTCCACATGTCAGAGGGCCACTGGCCGTGCTTGTTGAGCGCCGAAGCGTCGCTGCCCGCGTCCAGCAGCAGCTGCGTCATGTAGCCCCACCGGCCGTGGCAGGCGTGGTGCAGGGCCGTGTTGCCCTCATTGTCCCGCGCGCACAGCCCCTCGATGGGGCTCTCCCGAAGCAGCAGCTGGGCGGCTTCGAAGCTGCCGTTCACGCTCGCTGCCATGAGCGCCGTTTCGCCGTTTTTGTCCACGACCGACCAGTCAGCGCCCGCCTCGAGCAGCTCAGCGACGGCCCCCGTGTTGTCAGCCACGCAGGCCTCATGCAGGGCCGTGTGGCCGAGCTTGTTGCGGGCGTTGATGCCGCCGCGGCCGCCGTGCCTCAGCAGCGCTGCGGTGATTTCGCGCGGCCGGTGCCGAGCCGCGATCATCAGCGGAGTTGCTCCCCAGCTGTCGCTCGCGTGCGCGTCCAGTCGGTTGCGAAGCAGTCGCTCAATCGCCCCCACGCCCTTCCAGCGGGCCGCCCGGAGCAGCCGCTCATCGGACGTCAAGTCCTCCTCTTCGTCGCTGAGCTCCTCGTCCACAACTGCCAGCGCCGGACAGCCGTCGTGCTTCGCAGCGCCGGCTGTGGTGGCCGTTCCAGTGTCAGTCAGCGCCTCTTCCGCACACACAGCGCCAGGCGGCGAGCAGGACCCCGCTGCTGCGCACGCCACCCGCGACGCCTCGAAGCTGCCGCCCGCTTGTCCTGCAGGCGCGCGGACTCGCGTCGGGTGTGACGTTGGCTCTGCCGGCAACTCGGCAAATTCCCCTCGCTTCCGCGGCGACGCCCGAGCCCGCGCCTGCGCCCCAGCCTGCGCAACGCCGCAAGAGGAGCAACATACGAATCACATAGGCGGGAACGGGGGGCTTGCTTCTCGGCTCGTTTCGGGCACGCCGCGGCAGCGTGAACCGTGTTTGCAACATAGCGCAACTGCGCTCCGGCCGCGCGCTCTCCTCACCTCTGAGTCCTCCGTGCAGCCAGCGGCCGCAACGGCGGCAGCGGGCTGATCGGTGGCAAGCTGGCGAAGGTTGTCGTGTCCTTCGTCCATGCACCGGTCTTGCAGGTGGCGAAGCGGCTGTCTGCGCGCGGGCCGAGCAGCATATGTTGGCATCCCGGCAAGCATGCGCACTTGCTGAGCTCCCTCTCGCTTGGTCGGGGCGGACATGGCGGCGCTGTTCGCGTGGATCGCTGGAGTGTGCGGCTCGAGCAAAACATCGTTCTCAATCGCGCGCCACTCGGCATCACACGCAAACGCAAGCGGGTCCATCGCGGGGGCTGGGTGGGGGGGCTGGATGGGGGGGGGGGGTTCCCGCTGGTGTGCCGCCCGCGCCGGTGGCACCGCTGGCTGGCTCGGGCACCGGATGCGCAGTGGAGTGCGACGCCTGGGCGAGCGCACCACGCCGCGCCGGAGCCCTAGGGCGGGCGACCGCACCGGCCACTGGGGGGGGAGCACTCGTGTTCCGCTCAGCGGCGGAGCGACGCCAGGTTGAGCGGCTCCGCCTCGTCGCTCAGCGGCGGAGCGACGCCAGGTTGAGCGGCGCCGCCTCGTCGCTCAGCGGCGGAGCGACGCCAGGTTGAGCGGCGCCGCCTTGTCGCTCAGCGGCGGAGCGACGCCAGGTTGAGCGGCGCCGCCTCGTCGCTCAGCGGCGGAGCGACGCCAGGTTGAGCGGCGCCGCCTTGTCGCTCACCGCGCGCTCCGCCGCGATGTCGCCGCTGGAGTCCACCAGCCGGGCCACGTCCCCCTTGTTGTTCCACACGGGCCGATCCGTCCAGAGGAGCGACGCCTTGTGCGTGGCCGCGTTCACGGCACCGTCTGGCCCAGACCACACGGCGATGCAGCTGCCTGCCTTGATCGACTGACCCTCGGGCAGGTCGAACCGCTGTCCCTGCTCCGACAGCACGTGCCACCCGTCCATCGCGACGGTGTCGCTGCCGGTGTTGACCACGATGACCACCTCCTGATGGAGGTCCAGCCACAGCTGCAGGTGCGACGCCCCGGGGGCGGTGGACGTCACCGTGCTGGCCGGACCCCGGGAGCGGGTGCGCGCCGCCCGCTTGGCGGGCGCGGGCCCGGCGTCGCTGTCGCTGTCGCTGTCGCTGTCAGCGCCGTCGCGGTTGCTTTCGTGGTCGGAGGCGCTGTTGCTTCCGGGCACCGATGCCGCGGCGGTTTCGGCGGTGCGGGCAGCCGTTGCGCCGATGGCACTAGCCGCAGCTGAGATGGCTGAGGCCGCCGCCGCAGCCGCCGCGGCCACGGTGCTGGCGCCTGTGGGCGGCGCTGCAAGCTCCTCCTCCTCCGCCTCGTTCATCTCGTCACGCCCGCGCTTGCGGGTGGTGCGGCGCGGGGTCACGCGCGAGTCACCCCCAGCAGCGGCGGCGGCGGCGGCGGCGGCGGCGGCACCTGCATCGTCGTCATCGTCGTCGTCGCCATCGTCATCCGAGCCCGAGCCCCCCGCCAGCGCCGCCGCAGCGGCCGCCGCCCTCGACTCAACGGCCCGCTTGAGGCCCTTGCGCTGCGGAGTGTTGATCCCCAGGAACGCCATATCCGTATCCAGGATCCGCTCATACTGCTTCAGCTCTGCCGCCAGGACAGACCGCTCCTCCTCCAGCTCGCGCACGCGCTCGCCCATGCTGGAGCCGCCGGCAGAGCCGGGGGCGGCACTGGCATCCGCCGCCTGAGCCAGGGCCGCTGAGAGGCGCCGGCGCAAATCCGACACCTCCGCCTCCGCCGCGGCGCGGGCTGCCGCCGCCGCCTCGCGCGCCGCCGCCGCCTCCACGGCCCGCTCCGAGGCCTCCGCCGCCGCCCGCGCCTCAGCCGCGGCGGCAGCCTTCTCGGCGTCGTTCGCCCGCTCCGTCAGCTGCTCCTGCTGCGACAGCGCTTCGGCCAGCTCTGCCCTCACGCGCTCCAGCTCCGCCTTGAGTGCCGCGATCTGACCGGCAGAGCCACCGCGGAGCCCCTCGAGCTCTGCCCTGAGCTCTGCTTCGGCGTCTTCGAGCTCTACCTTGCGCGCGCGGAGCTCTACCAGCTCGTCCCTCAGTGCACGGATGGTGTCCTCCTCGTCGTCCGATGCCTCGGACGCGGCGTCCGCCTGGTCGCGCAGGCGCCGCAGGGCGGTCTGGGCGGCGTCGAGGTCCTCCCTGGTGCGGTCGTGGGCGGCGGTTTCGGCTGCGAGCTGGAGTTCGAGATCTTTCGAGCCGGCCTTGGCGGCCTCAAGGCCTTCCATGTACTGGTCGCGGTCGCCCTCCGCGTCCCGGAGAAGCTCCTCCATGTTGGCCAGGTCGCTGCGGGTGTTGCGGAGGTTGGCCGCCAGGGAGTCGCGCTGCTGCCGCACCACGTCGATGTCGTCCACCTGGCCTTGAAGCGTCTTGACCACCTGCTCCAGCCGGCGCACGGCCGTCTCGGCCTTGTCGGCCTTGCCAGTGAGCGAGCGGATCTGCCGGTTGAGGCGGGACACCTCCTCCTGGTGGGCGGCTGCGCGGTCGCGCATGGTGGTGCTGTGGTCAACCTCCAGCCCGGCCACGCGCTCCAGCAGGGCGTCGCGCTCCTTGGCCAGCGTGCGCATCTGCCGCACTGCGTCGGGAAGCAGGCGGTGCGCCGGGACGGGGAGCGGGATGGTGGCGCGGGGCGGCGGCACGCTGGCGCGAGATCATGACCGGCGAATCTCTCGTGCGCGCGCGCGCACTCGCGGGGCGGCAAGGAGGCGGGCCGGGGCTGGGAGCCCAGGGCAGGTCGCGTCGAGGCCGGGGTTCACTGCTCGCGACGGCTGCGCGCGGGCATCGGCGCGAGCCCTTGGCCTGGGGGCGGCCGGCTCAAAAGTTGTTGGCCCGCGACTCTGAGCCAACTGGTATCAGCGACCAGACCCCATAGTCGGAACAACTAGGCGCCCAGTCGGGATCCACAGTTGAAGCTGAACCAACCCCGCCCGGCGGCCGGGAATCACCAGACACTGGGCCGAGCAGCGGCCTGGCCGGCCAAGACCACAGCCGGCCACGCATCGTGGCGGCTGCTGCGCCCCGGCGCGGCGGTTGTTGGCCGCGCCCGCGGTGCACGCGGCAGGCACCGGCTCCATCAGCCGCTCCGAGGTCTCGGCTCGTTGCCCCGCCAGCCCGTCCGACGCCCCGCGCCGCGCCGCGCCGCTCCCCTTGCGCGCTGCCCGCCCCGCCCGGTTCCTGGGGGTGCATCGGTGGGGGCCTCCTTCCCGCGACCGGCCCTTGCTGGCCTCGTGCTGGCCCTGCCCATCGCCCCGGCGCGCAGGTGCGCCGCTGCTCGGCGACTGCAGTCCTCACCGTGCTGCTCCAGCCGGTTGTTCAGCGACCCAAGCACGCGCATCTCCTCGACGCGGCGGCGACTGCCTGCAGACCCAGGGGACGCCATGGCTGCACTCGTTCCGGCCGCGCAGTGGCGACGCCGAGTGCACAACAGCCATGCCTCGTGGTCACTCGCGCCACTGCGCGGCTCTGCCGGCCGGACCACGTGGAAGTCGTCGGAAACGCGCGCGCCGACAGCCGCCCGGCCGCGTGCCGTCGCGCTCGTCCACGCCCTCGCGCAAAACGGGTGCCACTCAGGGCTTTGCGCCAAAGGTCCCGATTGGGCTGACGTCCAGGAAAAACCAGCGGTGCCCTGCGCGCGAGCGGCAAATGGCGCAAGGCCCCGTTGCAACCCGTTTGCCGCCGACTGCGCATATTCGCCCGGAGCAAACATGCCAACCGCTTGCGGCCCGGTAAATATGCGGCGACCCGCACTCAGGGCTCGTACGCCCGCGCCCCGGACCCGCCCTGCGAGGCGTGCCGCGTGCTTGTGGTGCGCGTCTGTGCCCGCGTCGTGGCGCCCTGGTCTGCGCCAGCACGAGCCTGCACGGGAGCGCGGCCGCGATGGAGTCCGAAGCTCGGGTGAGAGCTGCCGTTGCCTCGTGCCCTCCCCCCGCCCCACGGCGAAAGCAGCGGAGAGCATGGCGCAGTGCTCTGTGCGAGGCAGCGCTGCGTGCCTGCCGAGGCCGCGAAGCCGCCCGCCAGGGGCTTTGCCGTCGCTGGCATAGCTGCTGGTGCTGCCGCTGTTGCTGCTGACGGTGCTGCCCCGACTGCCGCCGCTGGCTGACCGGAGGTGCTGCTCCTGCCCCTGGAGCCCGCAGATGCTCGTCTACTGGCTGAATTCGCTGGTCGAGGTTCCGTCGGCGCTGCTGGTGGCCGGCATCAGTGACCTTGCCGCCGGACCAGTGCTTGCACACCTCGTCTCAGCCATCGCCGGCCGGTACGAGACCCACTGGGGCGTGACTGCGGAGGGGACGGCCCCGCGAAGCGCGGCAGATGCAGTGCGCTGGGTTCAACGCAACCTCGACCTGGCAGAGCTCGGGCCGGAGCTGTCGTCGCCAGTGGCGCCAGACATGGTAGCCGCCGGCGATCAGCTGACCATTCAGTCGCTACTCTCGCTCCTGCAGCGCCACTGGCGTCTCTCTGGCCGGGATCAACGCGATGCGCGACGCGGGAGCGACGGTTTCGCGTCATCGGAGCAAGATGCAACTGCAACGGCAGCCGCACCAGCATCAGCTGACCGTGCCGGGGACGTTCACGCTGGCGACGACGATGCGTATGCGTATGGCTATGCGCACGCCGACGGCGGCGGCGATGGCGGCGATGGCGGCGGCGGCCACGGCGGCGGCCACGGCGGCGGCCACGGCGGCTGGCTGTCCGGCTCCGGCGGCGCCGACGGCGCATTTGCGTCTCTGCGTGATGGAGGGGGCGGTTTCGCGAAGTCTTCCGGCCCGTTCGAGTACACGGGCTCTGCCGAGATGTTCCGCGGCCCAGAGTTTGCCCGATACCTGGGAGGTCAGTACGATGTCCTGAGCCGGTCGGGGGCCAATCAGCCCGGCGATTCTCCGGCCGGCGCCGCTGCTGGGGCCCGGGGTGGTTTCCAGGACGGATGGGGCGACGAGGCGTCAGCTGACGCTGAGGCCACTGCGAGCCGGTGGCACCGTCGGACGGGAGGGGCCATGACCGCCGAGCAGATGGGGTCCACGCAGCGGTTCGGCGACAGCAGGACCACGCCCAGAGGCATGCCCAGAGGCGCAGACAGTGGGTTCAGTGGCGGCGGCGGTGGCAGAAGCGGCGGCGGTGGCGGTGGCAGGCAGAGGCGGCAGGGTGGGCAGGGTGGGGCTGCGGCCAGGTCATTCCGACATCACCCGGACATCACCGGGCAGTCGACCGACGGGAAAGGGTGGCATGTGGGGCAGGCACCGTCATCTCCGCTTGCGTCATTCGGGGAGTCGCGTCACGTCAAGTGGGCATCACCTCAGGTCATGAACCAGTCACCGGACGGGCTCCCCCGCCTTGTTGATGAGCCGGCGGTGACAGCTGCCGACGATGCGCCCAAGCGTCCGTCACGAAGTGACAGAGGCGATGGACGGAAGACTGGCAGACGACGCGCCACTGACCCAACCACGATGACGAATCGACCTGCATGGAACCAAAGCGTGGCTCTGCCGGACGATCGGCCAATGCGCCGACGCCGCCGGAGCGACGCGGGAAAGCCTGACCAGCGAACAGTGAAACCGCCGGAAGTGACATCGACCTTGCTGTCTAAACTCGGAGGAATGTTTGACCCGTCAGCGAAGCCATCGCGGTCAGCGGGTCGAGCCACAGCGCACTCCGATTCGCCTCCTGCAACTGCAACTGCAACTGCAACTGCAACTGCAACCGACTCATCGTCGCGCGGCAGGCAGACTCGGCCCGGAGTTGCGGCTGCGGTTTCGGCATCGGCGCGTGCCGCTGGAAAGGGCCCCTCCCCCCGACCAGACGCATCGCTGAGTGACGGCCGTGGTGCCGCTGGGCGAACCTCTGCAGAAGACGACGGAGTCACAGCCGTGAGCGGGAGCGCCGTGCAATCAGCTAGCGCAGCCGCTGGCGTTGGCGCTGGTGCGGGCGATGGTATTGCTGGGGCTGGTATTGCTGGGGCTGCAATTGCTGGGGCTGCTATTGCTGGGGTTGTGTCGCCTGGGCAAACGCTGGTGGCCGCTGCGAGATGGATGGCTGATCTGGGGGTGATGGTGGAGGGGCACCCCGATTTTACGGCCCGACGGCCGAGCAAGCGGGTCAGGAGCTGGTCAGCACGCAGTCAGCAGCGGGCCGGCGGCGAGTCGTCGCAGCATCAGCCTATGACGCCCGGGGCAATCGTGAGGTCGCTCCGCGACGGCATATTGTTGTGCCGGCTCGTGGCATCGCTCGAGTCGCGAGCGGCGTCGGGACGGCACCTGCAGCTGCGCGCGCCCGATGACGTGGCGAGCGAGCGGGCGCGGCTGCAGGCACGGTCAGACGCCACCACCGCGGCAGGGGGAACCGCAACTTCCAATGGGTCCAGCAATGACACAGGCAGAGCTGATGTGGAGTCCAAGGCCGATGATGAAACCGCCCAGGGCCGAGACGTGTCTTGGGAAGGTGACGTTGCCAAGGGAACCTCCCCGTGCGCAGTGACCCTGCCGGGTTGCCGGCCATACATTGCGCCGACCGACCGAGGGTGGCGCACGGCTGCGGCGGAGCGGATTGAGCTGTCGCTGGAGTCACTCAGGGAGCGACCCGGAGTCGCTCAGCGTCGCCTGTGGGCAGCAGATGCCCTCGTGGCAGGGTCCAAGTCCGCATGGGCAGAGCTGCTCGATGACGTGTCAACGGCCTTCGCAGATCCTGCCGGTTCGCTGGAACAGTACGTGCAAGCGAGCGGCGACGTATCGCGAGGAGGCGTCGCAGCGCCCCAGGCAGATGCCCAGGTGACCGCCGGCGCCACAGGCCGCGTCGGTTCCAAGGCAGATACTGAAGCGAAGGGCCGCAAAACTGCAACTGCAACTGCAACTGCAACTGCATCCCTCGGTCTGGGATCGAAGCAGACTTGCAGCAAGGACATCCCAGCCGTGGGAGCAGCCGACGCCGCCACAGCCGCCGCCACAGCTGCCGCCGCCGCTGGCCAGGCGGCTGCGCCTCTGCGAAGGCCTCACCTCCGCGCGAAACCGCACCGGCTCGACACCCTGGATTCCGACGAAACCGCGGCGGCGGCGTCTGCACTCTTCTTGGGGGCAGGCGGCTCTGCCGGGGCTGCGGCTCGCTGGACCGTCATCGTGCGCGAGTGCCTCCGCGTGACCGCTGTCCTCATGTGGGCCCTGCCGGCAGAGCACAAGGAAGTGATGCGCCATGCACGAGGAGACGCACTTCGTGCGGTTTCGCGCTCTCAGCCGTACGATCCGGACTGCCGTCGCCTTCCAGCCCTGCTGCAACAGTGTGGCGGCAGCTCTGCCGGCGGTTTCACGGGCCCGGCCAGGGCCTCTCGTGCGCCGGCCAGCAGCGGGCCGTCCGGTCTGCTGTCGAGCCCGCTGTTCAACGGCGCTGCGCTGGCGCTGCTGATCCGCCTGGCGTCTGGCTACAGCTCTGCCGGCAGAGCTAGGGTGCATGTGTCCTGCGGGTCGCTCGGTGAGGCCCGTGCGAACCGTCTTGATTGTAGCCGAAGGTGGTCGGAGTCGCTCGGCCATCTATCCGCCGACTCCGCGGCCGCCGCTGCCGGGGCAGCAGCTGCATCGAAGAGCCGGCGACTGAGACGTGACTCGCCGCCGACGTCGCGATCGACGTCTCGGTCGTCATCCCCATCACGGCCCAATCACAAGGACTCGCCGCACGGAATCGAGCCGCTGAACAGCGACTGGCTGCTCGGTGACGTCGGCGTCGCGTCAGCGTCCGACCTTGGGCAACGGCAACTGAACCAGCGAATAGATCCGTTGCGCGGCCAGGCCACTGAACAAGGTGGCGCAGCGGTTTCGCGTGACAGCTCTACCTGTGCGTGCGAGGATCGTCACTCCGTCGGGGCTGTCCTGGCAGAGGCACGTTGGCTCTACCAGCGCCCACTTCACTGGCAGAGCGTGCGGAAGAGCCCGGTGGAGCTGTGGCTAAGCGGCTCTGCCGCCGAGGCTGGCATATCTGGCGACGATGAGGCGGCCTGGGGGGCGCTTGAGGCGGTTTCGCGAGCTCTGCAGCCGCGCGTGTGGCGTCTCCTGGAGGCGGGGTTGCGCGTCGCCCGCCCGCTGCAGAGCCGGCGAAACCGCTCAGCTGGCGGAATCCATGCAGCGGCGGTGGCGGTGACGGCGCCGAGGTCGGCGGTGCCGACTGTGGAGGCGCTGCTGGAGTCATCGGTGGGGGCTCTGCCGGCGTGGGAGGTGGAGGCGGTGGCGTCGCTCGTTGATTCGCCACCCGGCCTTCCCGAGGGCGAAGTGGGTGCTGCATCAGCTCTGCCGGCAGAGCAACGCTGGGCAAGAGTGCTGGTGTGGCTTTGGGCGGAGGGGATTGGGGGCGGTCTGGGGCGAGTCACCTCGGAGTCACTGCCTGACCCTCGGCTGATGGATGTGGCGGTTTCGTCAGGTGCGTCTGTGTCGGCCATCAAGCGGAAGCTTCCGCGAACGACGCCGCCGCAGGTGGCAAGAGCGGCTGCGGGTGCTGCCGCCGACGTCGTCACTGCCCGCTGCATGGCGGCGCTGCTTGTGTGCGTGGCAGGGTCTGGCAGAGCCACTTCAGAGGAGCGTCGGTCTGCTGCAGACGCGATGAACGGCGAAACCGCTGCTCGAGGCCCGTGCTCGGCGGGGTTTCACGAGGCAGCCGAGCCGCTCAACGGACACTCCGGCAGGGCTGTCATCGCCTCTGGCAGAGCCGATCGGGAGACGAATTGGAAGTGCGTCTTGGAAGCCCTTCGAGCTCTGCCGGGAACAAGCCTGGCCGCGTTGAGCGACGCGTCCGGCCAGATCCTGGCCAGAGCCGGATCCACAGCCACCGACGTCGCTGCAGCGGGCTCCCCGCCGCGGCGTGATCCAAGCCGGTCGGGTCTCGTGGCGCGGTCGGCAGAGCCCGGCGAAGTGGCGCTCGGACTTCTCGAGGAAGTGATGCGGAGTGTGGAGTTTGGCCGGTCGGTTGCCATGAGGAAGGCATCACCGGTCCATCACCGGGTGGTCTCCTCTCCATCTCACCGCCGCGACCACATGGATGACCGTCGTTATCATCACCATGCCGCTGCTGCTGGCGCCGTGGGTGCCGCTGCCGGTGAAGCCATCGGCGGGGGCATCGGCCCTCACGGGTCGGGCGTTGCTCGAGCAGCCTCTCCGGTGCGGACCCCACGGCAGGCACGCAACGGTGGTCGGGGTCGCTCAACTCCGCACGGCGCCGCAAGCCACGGCAAGGCACACGCGACTGGTGCCGACGTGCTGCCAGCCGATGCAGCCGGGCAGTCAGCTGATTTGTTTCCCGTGAGCGACGCTGTGTCTCCGGCAGAGCGAGGCATGACCGCGTCTGTTTCATGGCGAGGACGGGGTCGCGTGGCTGGGGGCGGTCCTGGCCCTGTCACGCCGGCATCACGGTTTCAAGGTGGCCGCGGCGCGATCGCCCAAGGAGCCCACGGCAACGGGGGTCGGTCAGACCGCCATCATGGAGCAGTCACGCCAGCGTCGCCCATCGGCGGGCGTTTCCGAGGCGGTCGCGACGCAGCGGGGCCCTTTGATCACCGCGACATCACGGGCGAGTCAGACCGTGGCCAGCACGGCTCCGCAGCGCTGGCAGGAGGCCTGAACGACGCGGACAGCCGCCGCGGGGGTGGCCGCGGCGCCAGAAGCTGGTCTCGTCGGGGGTCCGTTGAGCTGTTGCCCGCTTCCCCACCGGCCAGTCTCAGAGCCGCTGACCTGCGGGTGACCCCCCAGCGACCCGGGCGGGATGGTCGTGGCCGGCTGTCAGCTGACGTGTCGGTCACGGGCGAGTCTGGCCCGCGGTGGGCCGACGGCGACGCGTTCCACCCGGCCCGCGGCATGGCCGCTGGTCGATCGTCGGCTGTGGCAGGGGCGAGGGGTGCCCGGCGTGGCCTGTCACCAGCCTCCTCCGGGCAAGCCAGCTCGGTGGACGGCTCGCTCCGCGATGCGGACATCAGCCCCTCCCGCGGGGACCCGGCATCGCGACGGGAGGCTGCCGACCTTCGCGCGCTGGCGGGCAGAGGCGACGGGGGCGCGCGCGTGGCCGCGGTGGTGGTTCCGGGGGTGCCGCCCGGGGACACGTCCGGGGCCGCGCTGGTGCTGCGGTGGCTCTTCGCGCTCGGCTTGCCGGTCAAGCAGCCCTGGGCGCTGCGCACGGCGCGAGCGCTGGAGTTTTCGGACGGCTTGCAGCTGTGCTGGCTCGTCGAGCACCTCGAGGGCGCAGCGGGCAGGCTGCGTGGGCCGCTGGCGGGGGTGGACCCGACGCCGCGGACGGCGGCTGCGCGGCTGCAAAACATCAGGCGCGCGCTCACGGCGCTGAGGGGCGTCAAGGCGATGCCCGTCGACCACTTGTGGTCGGACTTGGCGATCCGCGACGGGTCCACGGCAGTCATCGTGCCGCTGCTGCTGCAGATGCGCCGGCTGTACGCTCCGCAAACCAGGTCCATCCTCGCCGCAAAGGCAGGGGCCGTCGCCGCGGCAGCTGCCGCTGCCGAGCAGGCCGGAACGGGTCGCGGGATTGCACTGGGTGGCCTTTCGGATGTGGCCGACCAGTCGGCTTGATTGTTTCTCGGCGGCATTGCGTCGTCTCGCTCTGGGTGTGTGCGCGCGCAAGCCTTCGAAGCAGCGCGAGCTCATTGCGCGCCGGCTGCGCCACGGAGAGCCATGACTGTCTGCGCGCGCGTGCGCGCGTCCGCTGCGGCGCGACTCGCCACACTCACCCACCATCGTCTGCAAAGTTCCCCCCCCCCACCTCGTTTTGTGTCGAACAAGTGGCGGGAGCGCAGGCGATTCTCAAAGTGGCGGGGATGAGGTCCAGAGTCCCCGGGATCCAGAACAGTCGCCCACTGGGCGACGCGCGATGCCGCCGAATTCTGAGTTTCCGCAAACGTTCGGCCGCGCTGGAGGTCCTTTCGACCCACAAGCCGGCCGCCACTCGGGAGCTTCCTGCACGCCAGCTTCCCCCCACCCCCTCCCCCCACCTCTTGACACACGAGTGGCCGCTCCGGCCAGCCTGGCCTCGGTGCGGCTCGCTGCTCCACCGGACGATTCCACGGGATTTGGCCAGTCTGACGGCCCGTCAGCAGCGGAAGCTGCCTCCGTGCCGGTTGGCGCACGCTCGCGGCTCCCGCGCTCCCATGGCGCCTGCTCCCATGGGCCCAGCTTGCCCCTGTGTCCCCGCGGCGGGAGGCCAGTCCGGGGGGTGGACTGTGGTGCCGAGAGGGCGCCAAGAGTGGCCGAGTGCTCCAGCGCTGCTGGTGTTGCTTGCCCTGGCGGCCGCACGCGCACTCGCCACGAACAACGAGACCGCTGGCCTGTGGAACGCGGGCCGAGATGGCGGCCTGGCAGTCCCTGTGGCGCCCGTGGTGGGCTCGTTCCCGGTCTGGGTGGGGCGCCGGTCGGCTGCAAAGGTTCTTGGACTTTTGCCGCTCGAGACTGCTCCGGTTGGGCAGCACCTGACGGCGGCCAGGATAGCCTTTCGCTTGCCGGGGAACGGCACGGTTGCCGCGTCTCGGGAAGCCGGAGTGGCCCCGCTCGTGGACGGCTTCGCCAACGCCTCCGCCGCGCCTGCGTCTGGCGCCGTGTGGGTGACGCTGCAGCTAGGCGACCCCACCGCCAGCGTGTCCAACACGACGCTGCTGCGGTGGGCGACGACCGCCGTCGCGGCCCCCGGTGCTCTGGCTGGTACCCTGAGCTGGGAGCGGCGCAACGCCACGATGAAGGCGCTTCGAGCGATGCTCGGCGAGCGGTTGAGCGACGGCCAGTGGCACTTTCCGGGGCCGGCCAACGCGTCGGACGACACGCCCCTTCGCGAGCTCTTCCCCGACAACGGCAGGGCGAGGCGTCTGCCCCGCGCAGACGGGCTGTGTGCGCCCAACAGCATCGACGCAACGGCAGGCGTGGTGCGTGCCGAGGCGCGCGGCGCCGCCGGGTCCCCCTCGATCGCGTTTGCTGGCGCAGGCAAGCGGCACGCGGGCGGCGAGTGCGCAGCTGACTCCCGCTCGCTCGCTGACCCCGGCACCGGCTCCCCGTGGGACCTGCCGGCGGGGGAATTTGCGGACGCGGCCGTGCTCGTGCTGCTGCCCAGCCACGCCGGCAACGCCACCGGCCGGCGAGACCTTCGCAGCGCGCTCGCCCGCCCGCGCGTCGCCGGCTCGTGGGTGTGGTCCCCCGCCGAGCAGGCGTGGCGCAGCTGGCCGGGGGCGCGGGCCGCGATCGTGGACCCGCCCGCCCCCTGGCTGGAGGGCGACGCCGCGGCCAACGCCGCCGCGGTGTCGGTGGCCCTGGGCATGAGCGACGCGTGGCCCATCTGGTCCCGCTGGCGCCTGCTGGAGTCGTCCTTGGAGCCGGCGACGATGCCGCGGCTGCGCGTGCGGGCGCTGGCCGAGTCCGGCCGTCCCACCGCCGGTGCCTCGAGCCAGGCCTGGATTGACGCCAGCACGGTGGCCGATTCGGACCTCAGCCAGCTGTTGACTATGCTGCCGCGGCGCCTAGCGGAGCCGGCGGTGGCCGTGCAAGGAGGCTCTCGGTTCTCGCTCGTGCTGCGCTCAGACGGCACGATCCACTCGTTCGGGTCCAACGGACAGGGCCAGCTGGGCAGAGGGAACACAGACACGGTGGGCCACACGCTGAGCAGTCTTGCCGTGATGCGCGAGCCGATTTCCGTGGGCGGGTGGGCGGTGAGCGTGGCCACGGGCGGCGAGCACGTGCTGGTGATGCTGAGCGACGGAACCGTTCGCGCCTTTGGGCGGGGCACGTATGGCCAGCTGGGCTACGGGTCGGGAGCAGGCCTTGGGTTGTCCAACATCACGCTGCCGTCGATGCTCGCAAGCGTGCCCCTGGGGGGCAGAGCGCTGGCCGTCGGGGCCGGGGAGCACCACAGTCTCGTGTCGTTGGACAACGGCGAGCTCCGAGCGTTCGGCCGCAACGTCGAGGGCCAGCTGGGCGTTGGCTCAACGACGAGCAGAGGCAACACCATGGCGACGATTCCGGCTGCCACGGGAGGGGTGATGCTCATCACCGCTGCGGCCCGGCAGGCTACTGGGGGTAAAAAACACTCCGTCGTTGTCACTGCAGAGGGCACTGTCGTGCTGACGGGCAGCAACCAAGAGGGCCAGCTGGCCGCTGGTGCCACCGCCTTAGTCGGGGACACGATGGTCTCCTTGCCGCCGCAAGGGGGCAGCTCGCTGTCGGAAGGCGACGTGGTCGTAGCAGCAGCGGGCGATGGCCACACGGTGCTGCTGACGTCGTCGGGCAAGCTGGTCACGTTCGGCAGAGCCGGGGCCGGGCAGCTTGGTCGCGACGCGAGCAGCAATGTGGGCAGCAGCGCCGGCGACTCGCCGTCGAATATGACGTCGTTCAGCCTGTGGCAGCAGGCCGTGGCCGTGGCAGCAGGCACCTCAGCCTCGGCTGCCGTGCTGGTGGACGGCGGGCTCGTCACGTTTGGCGACGGTGACGTCGGCACTCTCGGCTACGGCGACAGCGATCGAGTGGGCGACTCCGACGGCGGGACGTCCATCACAAAGGCGGGACTTGTGCCGCTGGGCAGGCGGGCGGTGGAGGTGTCGATGGGGAGCGAGCACACGCTGGTGCTTTCAGACGAGGGAGCCGTGTTTGCCTTCGGGGCCAACGGCCAAGGCCAGCTGGGCAACGGCGCGACCGCCGACGTTGGCAAGGACAAGGGGGCCGGCGGAATGCTCGCACTGCAGGCCGTGGCGCTGGACGAGGCGCCGCAGAGCTGGCGCACAGACGTCCGAGCTGCATCCCAGCCGCGCGACAGCCGGGCCGAGGAGGCCGTCGTGGGCGTGGCGATGGGCGGCGGCCACACTCTCATCGTGCTGGAGGACGGCAGGGTCCGGCCCGTGGGGACTGGGAACAAGGGCCAGCTCGGGCTGGGCAACCGCGCAACCGTATCTTTTGCGCGCGGCATTTTCGCGCTCGAGACGGTGGAGGTGTTTGGTCCAGTGGTGGCCGCTGCGGCGGGTGACCAGCACAGCCTGGTGCTCAGACACGACGGGGCTGTGTTTGCCTTTGGGGACGGCGCGAACGGGCAGCTGGGTTACACTTCGAGCAGCACCGTTGGGGACACGGACCTCACGAAGCCGGCCAGCGCTGGGCCCATCGACCTCGGCGGGGAGGCGGCTGCCGCCATTGCCGCTGGCGGCTCGCACAGCGCCGTGATCACCACAAGGGGGGCGCTGTTCACATTCGGGCTGGGATTCTCCGGCCAGCTAGGGCACGGCTCCCAGGCCGACGTCGGAATCGAGAACAGGCCAGTGGCGCAGTTTGGTCGGGTACAGCTGGGCGGCGCTCGCGCAGCTGCAGTTGCCTGCGGCCGAACCCACACACTGCTGCTGCTGGAAGACGGCACGGTGCGGGCGTTTGGCAGACCCCTCAACGGCAAGCTTGGCTACGGCGACGACACGGGCAGGGGCGCCAGGCCACAATCCACGCCCAACATCACGGCGCCCGTGCCGGTGGGCGGGCCAGCGATTGCAGTGGCTGCGGGCAACGAACACAGCGCCGTGGTGCTGGCGGACGGGACGCTTCGCGCCTTTGGAGACGCGAGCTACGGCCAGCTCGGCTACGGCAGCGCCGACGACGTGGGCGGGCAGAACAACCCGTCGCCTGCCGCGGCGGGCCCCGTCCCCACCGGCGGCGCGGCCGTCGCTGTGGCCTGCGGATTCGTCCACACGCTGGTGCTCATGAACGATGGAACCGTTGTTGGCACTGGTGACAACTCTGTCGGCCAGCTGGGCGTTCCCGGGCTTTCCTCTGTGGGGAGAACATCCGCGACCCTTCCGTCTGCCGTGGGTCGGGCACAGCTGGGCGGCCGTGCGGTCGCCGTGGCTGCGGGCGGCGCCTGGACGGACACGAACGCAATCAGCGCGGTAGTGCTGGAGGACGGCACGCTGCTCACCTTCGGCACCAACGCAAACAGTGCGCTGGGGGTCAGCGGCCTGCTTGCAATCGGGAGCACTGACAAGTGGGCGATTCCATCGCTCAAGAGCGTCAGGAGCGTGGTGCTCACAGACGCCCCCCCGGACCGGCCCCTCACGCGGCCCCTCGAGGCCCTCCCGCCCTTCCTGCTGGCCCTGGGATCCCCCTCCCTGCCCGAGCCTCTCGAGTCCGCGGACGTCAGCGGGCTCGCCGGCCTGCGGGCGCTGCCGTCCGGCGACGCCCCGCTCACCAGTGGCGTGCACTATTTCGACGGCACCTTCGTCAGCTCCCTCCCGCTCGCCGCCAGCGCCACCAAGCAGCAGTGCCCGACGCTCGGCTCCGGCGCCTTCCTGGCCTCCCTGCAGTCGGTCTGCGACCTCTCAGCCGCGCGCATGTGGGACGCCTTCGACGCCGCGCCCGTCGTCGCCAACACCTCGCTGTCGGTCAACGGCGCGCCGACGGCCGATCTTGGAACCGGAGACGACCCACTGCGGCCGTGTGGTTGAGCGTCGGCGGCTGGTTCGAGTGGGCCGCGCTGCTGCTGGGGGAGGGGTCCGCGGGGGGCGCTGCGGAGGCGGCGGCGTGCGCGCGGGCGACGAGGTCAAGTATCCTCACGAGCTGTGGGGCGGCGGTTTCGTGTCGGCAGAGCTGAGGACGTCGGTGATGCCGGCGGGCGTGGGCGCGCTGCCGTTCTGCCGGCTGTGGTCGCTCACGGAGCTGCGGTGCCACGGCCGCGTCCCGGGCATCGCGGGCGGCGAGGCGGGGGCGGTGCTGACCGTGTCGGCGCAGTGCTCGCCGCTGCAGTTCCGCGTGGCTCTGCCGGTGGCCTACAGGTTCCCTGGGGCAGAGGTGGCGTCGGCGCGCCTCGAGGGCGCTGACGGCGCCACGCTGCGGGTGGCGGGCCGCGGTTTCGCGCTGAGCGAGCCAGCTCTGCTCGCAGTGAGCGTGGCGGGGTCCGGCGACTGTGGGCCTGTGGTGCGGCGCAGTGACTCGGAGGTGACGTGCGCGCTCGGCGCCGGGACGGGCGTCGGCCGGGCTGTGACGCTGCGGGTGGGGGGCAGCACCGCGCCCGGCTCTGCCAACGTCAGCTTCCCCGGACCCGAAATCACCGGCGTGTCGCCAGCGGTTGTCAGGGCGGGGCACAAACGCGTCAACTTCACCGTCACGGGCAGGAACCTGCTGCTGACGTCCGTGCAACCACCGCCCACAGAGGCCGGGGGCGACGCCTCGGCCGACCCCGACGCCGAGCTGGCGGCGGCCGCTGCTCGCGGGGGCGCGCTTTGGATCGGGGGAGAGCTCTGCCGGACAGAGCTGCGCGTGGTAGAGCCGGGCACCGAGGTGATGTGCGTGGGGTTCGACGCGCCGGAAGAGTGGCCGGATCCGGGCACCGTGCGGCTATCCGTTGCAGGTCAAATGGCGGTCAGCCAGCCGGGGCTGTTTCGCACCAGCCAGCGGCCGCGGGTGGACGCGGCCGTGGCCTCGGTGCTGTTCAACCAGCTGACAAGCGGCAGCGGCAGCGGCAGCGGCAGCGGCAGCGGTGGCATTGACGACGACGACGTTCGTGCGGAGCTGCGGCCAGGCAGCCTGGTCACCATCGTCGGCTCCACGCTGGCCGAGTTCGTCGGCCGTGGTCGAGTCAGAGTGACCGTCGGCGGGGTCGCTGTCAGTCGCGTCAACTTCAGTCGAATCGCTGAGCACATCGTCGAAGTGGCTCTGCCGGACGGCATCAAGGGCAGAGCCAGCGTAGTGGCGACGTCGCCTATGGGCTTGCGGTCGAGCGACGCGCCCCTCGCCGCAGACGTCGCCGTCACGATGGCGCCGCCGGTAGTGGTGTCCGCGCTAGTGATTCAGCCGGGCAGCGGGCTGGCAGAGCCGTGGCTGCCCGTCCCCGCAGCAGCAGCAGCAGCAGCAGCAGCCACGGGCGGGAGCGAGGCTGCTGCCGTGAACGCGAGCGTGCTGCTGACCGGGCGCGGTTTCGCGCGCACCGGGGTGTCAGGCATCCGCGTGGGTCCGCTGGACTGCGTGGACGTCGCGGTCGCGAACGACACCGCGCTGGGGTGCACCGTGACGGGCGTGGAGCGGCTTCGAGGGCTCTTCCCGGGGGAGGAGGACGCGGCCCTGCCCGCGCAGCTGAACGTGTCCGTTGAGTGGCCGGAAGCTGGCCACCGGGTGACGTCGCCCCACGCGGCAGTGCTGCCAGAGTGGCCGCCGGATGTGACGGGCGTGACCCCGGCGACAGCGGCCCCGGGCGACGACGTCGTGGTCGTGGGCCGCTGGCTGGGGCGGTCTGCCGACCGGGCGGGGACAGCGACCGTCGGCGGCGTCGCGTGCGGGCCCAGTCAGTGGCTGTCCTCGTCCGCGCTGCGTTGCACGGTGCCAGCTGACGCCCGGCTGGACTCGATGCCGGACCGTGACGGCGACGCCCTGCACCTCCGTTTCACTTCCATCACTGGCCTGTCAGTCGTGCGTCCCCGCGCAATCAGGCTGTTGGGGTCCGTCGCGGCGTCGCTCGTCGGCGCTGACGGCGGCGGGCTGGACCCCAATGCGACGCTCATCGCCCTGCCTTCGGCCGACGGGTCCGTGATCGCCATCACGGCAGAGTCAGCTGACAGGTCCCTCGCCATCGCGGTCGTTGGGCTCGGCGCCCAGGAGTGCGGGTTCGACGCGGCCGCGGGCGCCGCTGGTGCCGCTGGGCCGGCAGGGGCGGGCACGGGCACTGAGGCGGCCGGTGGGGCAGGAGCGACGTCAGCGTCGCCGTCAGCGGCACAAGGCGCCGGTGCTGCCGTGCTGGTGGGTGTGTCGCGGCAGTCTGTGCCGAGAAACGTCTCGGTGATGCACTTTCCGGGAATCGGCGTCAAGGCTACCGTTTCGGCACTGCGGTTTCGCTGCGACCCTGGTGCTCGTCGGCAATCGCCGGGCAGTCGTACGCCAGTCGCAACGTGTCCGTTGCGATCCCTCCGTCAACGTCAGCTGGACGGCCTTCGCCGTGCGCGTCGTTCAGACTCCGCTCGCCGTGGACCCGACTCCGCTCCCGCCATCAACGCCACCGTCACGATGGACCCGCCGCTGGGGCCGGCCATGGCCGCGCTCGTGGCCGACAGGCTGCTCTGCCAGGCGGCGCTGGTCAGCGGCGCCACGGGCGCGGTGGCCGCGTCCTTGTCAGCCGCCGTGGTGGCTCTGCCAGGGGCAGCGGGGCGAGTGTGGGTCGCCAGCTTCGCGGCTCTGCCGCTGACCTTCATCGAGGCGGGGGGGTCCTTCGCCGTGCGTGCCGGGTGTACGTGGTCGCCGACCAGCCAGGAGATGGCTCTGCCGGAGCTGACCAACCGCGTGGCGCGGCTGCGGACGCACGTGGTTGCGGTCGACCCCCGGGCGGGCGTGGGGCCCTCGGGGAGTTTTTGCTCCTGCCCGGGGTCACTTCGGTCCGTGCGGTTTCAGGTTGACGCCGGTCTCACCGAGGTCAGCGGCCTGCGAGACGGACGCTTGGCGCGGCACCGCCGACCGGTGCGTGCCTCGAGCCAGCATCCGCCTATGGAGCAGGCGCGGCCAGCAGCCCCCGGCGCTGCCAGAAGCCAGAAGCGGCGGCGAGAACTGTGCGCGGCCGCGGCGCTCCGGCCGCTGGCGCCGAGCCGAGGCCTCCGCCGCCGGTGCTGCGGGTTTTCACCGCACGAAGTCGCTCTGCTTGAGCGTGCTCTGCCGTCGTGCTTCCTGCGGCTGAGCGGGAGCGACATTCAGGCCTCTGCCGGCCGTCAGCGAGGCACGCTGGGGCTGGCGCTGTCGGCTGACAACGGGTGGGGCGGCCACCGTGCCCGTTGGCGTGAGCGGCGTCGGGGCCGGGACGGTGTCCGTCGAGTGCTCCGCGTGGGGCGGGCTGCAGCGGTGGTCGTCGACGTCGTCCGTCGCGCTGCGGGCAGGCACGCTGCGCATGGCCGTTGCGCCGGCGTTTGCCGGGGACGACGGGTTGGCCGGCCGGCAGATGGTGCTGTCCAGCGGTGGGGGCAGCTTCGCGGCGGTGCCGGCCGTGGAGCTGCGCGCGGTGGTGGCGGAGGCGCCGGCGTGGACTGTGGCCAACGCGGGGGGCATCAGCTGCGGCGTGGCCGTGGCCGCTCTGCCGTCGTCGACGACGCAGTCTGGGACGACCACGCGGTTCTTCGCGTCTGTTCGGGCCGGCCCGACTGGGGCCATAGTTGGGGTCGTATTAGACGCGCTGGGCCTTGTGGGCGTCGCGAACTACCCGCAGCTGGGGCAGCCGGTGGCGTTCAGCCTGCAGTGCGAGCACCCCAACGCGGGCCAGCTGCCGCCCGTGCGGGTGGACACGGAGCTGGTGGGGCTGCGCGCGGCATGGGGGCGCGCGTCCCGGCAGAGCTTCGTGCCCGACGTCGGCGCAGTGGGAGCCGTTCGGACGTGGAGGTGTTCACCGGCGACGGCCGGCCGCTGGCAGTGCC